>SNQJ01S0176168.1:1816-19997 GCA_010110895.2 Picea sitchensis | reverse complement strand
TTAAATTCACCAATGAGACCTTGACTATTCATGGAAGATCGAATGAGAACGGAGAGAAGAGATAAAAAGGTAGATCCAAATCCCATGGGAGGCATAAGTCTCTTGGAAAGTCCAAGGAAATATTTTGGAACTGTGGCAAGGTCAATCATTTCAGAAGGGACTTCAAAGAAGAGAAAAAGAAGAATAAGAACGAAAAGAATGATTTTGATTATGAGTTTGAAAAATCTTCTCAAGAGAATGGTGGAAATTCCTATCCTGCATCTTTGGCAACTCTTGTAGGCTAGAGTGCATGGTTGATAGACTTTGGATATTCCTTCCATATGAGTTCCCATCGGCACTAGTTTTCAGTGTATGAGAAATATGATGGTGGGATGCTATACCTTGGTGATGAGTCTCCTCTTATCATAGTTGGTTTTGGTAGTCTTCATTAGATACCTTGATGGTAGAGTCTTCACTATATTCCTTGATGGTAGAGTAAAGTGGATCAATTGGGGTTTGCACATTTCAAGTCTAGCACAAAAGCTACTATTAGTAAGCACACTTAATGATGTAGGTGTGCAGGTTGTTTTCTCTAACAAAGGGTGTAAGATGGTTTGAGAAGCTATGGCACTCGCTAAGCGTGTTCATGTGGGCACTTTGTTCCATCTTGATGTGTGCACTATTGAGTGTAATAGTTCTTCAAATACCAGCTAGGTTGTAGTTTAGGTCAAGAGTAGCTTGGTGAAGAGTCAAAGCGGCATAACATGAACTCCACCCACTGTCACCTCGTGGGGGAGCTCTTTCTATTTAGGGTGGCTAAGTAGAACATTCCTAATGTCTGGGGTTTTGAAAGGCAAAGGTTTAAAGGATCCAAGGTGAGTTTTCCCTTCACCCAGTTACCGCCAAGAAGATAGTCAAGCATGAAGAAATACCACAGTGGAAGCACCTGTTTCTTGAGAAAAAGCAACAATAAAACTAATACATGCAAATGGTGGTTAATGCTAAATGTCTGTCAATGACTATCAATATTTAACATACAGGCATAAATAGCAGTAATTATTGATGAAGTAAATGGTTACAATGATGACAATGGCTTATAATGTGCATACTCAATAAATGCAAAATGATATAGCATCAGTAGCCAGATAACCAATCCAATGAATTAACACAACGCATTAAACATCATTAAATGCTCACATACAAGGTTGTTAAGTCAAGCTTGCTAGAGGTGACGTCGGCTTTCTTCCAGGGTTAGTTTGGTAGACAAAGAAGTGAATGTTTTGCAATTACGTTGATGAAAGTTAACAAAACTTCAAAATGTCTATCACTTATATGACTAAGCCACAACATTTTTATCAACCAAAGGTTCAAATAAGGCATGGCGTCATCTTTTGATCTAGGGTTAGTGAGCGTTAGGGTTAGTTAGGGTTTCAAATATGATAGTTTGAAAGTTTGTTTTGCTAAAGCTCAGCGTTGGCGGAGAATGGGCTGAGTGCCCAGGGTGACTATGGAGTCAAAAAACAAGGGGCAGGGTCTGAGGGATCTAAATCTAAAGACAAGAGTATGTGGCTCTGTAGTATAGCTGCAATGGCAGGGGCCTAGAGTCAAAACCCTAAGGAGGAGGCTCATTCGGTGTTGCTTAAGCAAGGCCATGCTCCTCCCTCTTTCTTTAATATCCTTGGCAAAGCGACTAGCTTCAAAACATAAATCTAAGGGTGAAAAGTGTTACCAGGCGAGGCCCTTCAAACCCTAGGTGTGGGTGCTAGGCCTAGGGCGTCTTCTTTCTTCAACTTATGTTTAAAGCTAACTCAAAAAGGGGAACTAGTGCTTATGCTTATTTAGGCTATATCCTCATAATCAATGGCTAAAACAAGTTCTCAATCATGGGGACATATAGCAGGACCTACTTGTGTGCTTTCTCCTTAGGGTTTCAATGATTAGCAAAATTATAACAATGTAACAATAAATGCAAAGAGATTTAACCTACAACCATTCATTTAGAGGTTTTGCATAGAAATACACTTACAAATCAATGAAGAGCTTATCAAACCCAACTAGTTGTAAACCTTCCAATGATAGAAAACACCATAAAAATGCCAAGGATGATCCTCCCACAAGGTTAAGCCTCACTTCCAAAGAGCAAAAATCCCAGACAAAGACTAAAAAATGATCTCTACAAGAGAGTGAGTTGTTATCTCAAAATGAGAGGCAATGTCCTCTATTTATATCCTAATGACCTTTAATTAGAAAATAGGTCATTTAAAATAGCCGACAAGGTTGACCAATATATATTACATTTTTTACATTAAATGCTAAAATGTCACAATATGAGCTCAAAGGGAGACATGAGGCCCCTCTGAGGCGTTATTACTTTTGGGCAAGATCAACATCGGAAACAAAGCGTTGGCCTTCTAGGGATTCTCCATACTACCACATGGCTGCCAAGTGGCCCGGCCTGCGCCACCGCGCTCAGGAAAACGTTCCGGATGCCTCGGGTGGCGATCCTGTCCATCAAAAAACAAATGCGTCCCATGTCACGGGGAAGTGGGTGATCCCCCTAGGTCGAGCTCTGCCAAAGTCCTGGGCAGGGACGTCCTTCTTCTTTCTCGTGCAATGGCTCATCTGGCGTTGTCCACCACCTCGACATCCCAGCCTTAATATTAGGCTCTTCATCCCCATGAAAATCTGAGCTAATCATATCCCAATGTGTCTGGAGTCCTCTGGCACTGTCCAGAGTGGGATATGGTCACGCACATCAAAACTTCCTTCATGGGCTCATGGAGTCCCTCGGGATATAGCAATGTCAATCATATTTCTAAATGTTAAATTTGTCAAATACATGCGAAATCTAGCATATCTTTTAAGAGCTCAAAGATATTAAACAGATATACTATACAAAGCTGAGGAAGACTAATAGAATAACCTATTGGGCTATTACCCACAAAGAGAAGGAAAGTTTCCTCAAAGGATCATTCAAGCCATGTTTTATGAGGGTATATGGTTTTAGGGATGTCAGTCCACCCAGTGATAAAGACCAAAGTGAGGTGTTACTGTAGGTTGCCTTTAATAGGAGGTGAGTTGTACGAGTCATGGATGCATTTTTTCCAAACCCCTTGTGCCTTTATTTTTCATTTATTCTTTTCTTTCTTTTTACTTCAGGAGTCTGACGAGGAGGATACTGCCTTGGCGTGGTGACCAGAGCTAGAGTGTGTTGCAACATCTTCCATGAGAGAAGCAATAAAAGTGACTCCATTGAGACCCCCTTTCCCTTAGTCGTGCAACCAAAGGTCCAACATACTGGCGTGGTGATAGCCGGATAATGGCTGTCATCTTTGTTGGATACCTATGAACATAATGGGTTGGCTCGTGATGAGACCTCCCATCCCTCTTAGTTAGGTCTCTTGTTTTTGTTATTTTTTTCTTAGGGTCCCTTTAGTTTCTTGCTCGGTGAGCCTTTTATTGACTTCGGGGATCCACAGGCGAGAAGCATCTCTAGGTTTCATTTCTTATGGCTTTTTATCTTTTACCAGCTGCTTTTACCCACAGGGCCTTTAGCCCCCTTCTTCCCTGAGAGACAAAAGTGTAACCCCTCAAAGGTCATCTAATGGCTAGACTAGGGAAATGGGATGGATGAATGGGAGATAAAGATGTAAAACTCGATATAATGGTGGGGCCGAGCGATGGCTCACCGTCCCCGGTGGCTAACCAAAACCATGAATACAAGCTTGCTAAGTCACCCCAATCACCCCAACAATGGTCAAGAGTGGATTGGTGTAAGATCAGCGATCCTTCAATGCGTAAATGCATATACAAAGAAAGTTATAATGATCAAACATGACACATACCATGATACCTCGGTTAATTACCTCTGGAGCAAGAGTCCTCGGTAAGTCAAGCGATGGTGATGGAAGTTGTTATTTATTTGCCCCAAGTCACATGAAGAAGAAGAAGAATGACCCCTCGAGGGGGTATACCGAAGTCAAACTCCTTGCTCTCGGTACTTCATGTATAGGACCTATGGGCCTGAGACATGATCTCCTAATTATCCTAGATATCGGGGATAACACATCACAGCTCAACTTCGGGGACATGTGCTCACCATAGGCATGAGAACCTCGTATCTACGGCATGAGACCTGCACTTGACAAAGGCATCAGCGGCAAAGGTGGGGTGGTATTGCCCTCCGCAAAATAATACATATATATACATATGGTAGTCATAAATGCAGATAGAAAAAGAAACTCTTACACGTACTTACCTATTGCTGCATGTTGGTGTAGTCAAATAACCAATGAAGCCAATCGATAAAAGTTCCTTGATACACGCCTTTACAACTCATCATAAGCCCGAGCGATTATAAGTCAAGCACAAAAATGTCGTGAGTTAGAATTTACATCATATCATCGGGAAAATCATAATCTAACTCGGAGGCGGGTGGGAGGGATAAAATTTCGCCAAGTCCATCTCAGAGAAAAACACTCAATCCTATCAAAGAAAGGGTCACAAAAAGTACAAGGTTCGGTAGAACTCAAAGGGTGCATGGCCCGGATTTACCCTAGGACATCCTCATGTTCCTAAAATCAAGGAGAATCGACAAGATTTAACGGAGGGGACTGTGACCTTTAAGGGAAAGTTGAAAAGCTGATTGGAACTAGCATTACCCGACCAACCCTTGGAGTCTAGGGTTTGATTAAGAGGAAACTCTATATAAAATATGTGCTTCCCAACTACACCTTTAATGGAAAAGCATGGCAAGTAATAACCAAGATTGGTTGGGGTGAAAGAGATCGCTAGAAACCTTCTAACTGGAAGCAAAACAATGCATTCCTTACTCGTATTGGAAATAGAGCACAGCGATTGGTTGCTTAATTATCTTCATGAAAAGATTCAAATTCGAGAGGGTACTCATGCAAAATCTCTAAGGTAGGTGAAAATCATTAGAAGAGTGGAATTCAGGTCATCCTGATTTTTGAAAGGTACAAAGAAAACCTCATCTCCTTGTTGTCCTTGGTCAGGAGTAATCTGTTGTGACAATTACAAGGGAAACAAGCAGGCTCTAGGTGTCATAGATGGGATCAGTTAAAATAGCTATCCCACCTAAGTCTCTCCCAACATGTATGAACTCATCAATGTTATCAACGATTGTCACTATCTGTGTCATATATGAAGGGTTTGAAACATTTGAAAATTCATCCTCCTCCTTTTCACAAGGTAAAGCATTATCAAAAAATTAGGAGAGGAAAGTAACTAACTGTTTCTTGCTACGTAGGAAATTCGAGGAGCTCAATGTTTTCGGCATGTATTGTTTTACGTCTCATGGAGTTTTACGCTTCTTATCTTTGATTATGGGACCATCAACTTCGTTGAAAGCTTCCTTTTCTCCTTCATCATTTGAATCAAGGAACAAGGTGTCATAGGCATCTGGAACGTAACTAACCTCATCTTCTTTTTGTTGTGCAGGAGAAAGGGCTCTTGGATTGCTTTATCAGAGGGAGGCACATACATTGATACTTCATCATTTGCTCAGATTCCATTTCTTCAACCATGTATTCAATCATCCCATGTTGAATCATGGTCTACTTCCCTTCTTCTTAGAAATCATCAACAATGTTTTCAATGGGAATTACAAACTTTTCCATGAAGTAAGAGTACGGTAGTGAAGAGGTCCTTCATCCCGATGAGGAGATGTTATGTTCAATTCCTTTAGCCATGCCATAGCTTCATTGAGCGTCTTTGGGTCCCTTTTACTGAGGGGCAAACTTAGGTGTGCCAAGATCTTATGGGTATAGAGATGGACAACACTCTTCTTGAGACTGATGATAGCTTGCAGAATCGATGTAAAGTGTCCTGGCTTCTATTACGAAATCGGGTTTCATTCTCAGTTTGTTTATATGCTCCAAAAAATTTAGAAGTACTGAGATGTCTTCATTTGGGAATCACCCCATTTTTCAAGAAATACTTCTTCCAACTGGTTCATAGGGTGATGCTAGCATTAGGAAGGATATCATACCACTTTTTAGCATTTTCATGAAGAGTGTTTGAAAAAGTTTCATCACTACATCTTCGGCATCATAATCAACAGGATGTAGTCCAAAATAAGAATAAAAATCATTCATATGAAGTCATCTCTTTCCCCATTCCTACCAATAAATTCAGGAAGCCATCTTTTCTCGGATATAGGGGCATTTGTCTTGGGTATCCTGGAATTTTTTCTCATGTCTAAAGGTATACTGACTTGGGATACCATTGTAGAAGTCATTGTTGCAGCCGTCATCAATGGAAGTATGAATAGTTTTCCTGAAACTACACCAAAGGATGGGGGAAAAAGTCTGAGTGGAGTCGCATACGAGGGTAAGCTTGAAAAGGTCCTACGAGGCAAGACCTACAAAGGCTGTCGTTGAGGAGAGACCATTTCCGGTGTTCCCGGGCAGCCAAATGTTATCGCTTTCTGGTTGTGGTTTGTAGGTCAAGTAGCTTGAGGCAGAGAGTCAAACTGGCATAGCAGGGGCTTCCCACCCACTGTCACCTTTCGATGGGGGATCTTTCTATTTAGGATTGCTAAACTAAGGGAGACATCCCTAGTAATGCTTGGGGTTTGACAAAGGTTTAAGGATCAAGGTGAGTTTTCCCCTCACATATTACCGCCAAGAATTAGTCAAACGAAAATACCACAGTAGAAGCACTTGTTTGCAAGACAAAGCAACAAATAAAACTAAAACGTGCAAATTGGTTAATGCTTCATTAATTAATGATTATCAATATTTAATATACATGAACATAAATAGCAGTAATTAATGATGAAGTCAATGATTGCAATGATGACAATATATAATATTGCTTCTCAATAATATTGGAAATGACATAGCATTCAATAGAAATGAATAATCCTTGAAATTAACACAATGCATATCATTAAATGCTCATATAAAAAGGTTGTTAAGTCAAACTTACTAGAAGGTGTGATCGACTTTCCAGTTAGTTTGGTAGACAAAGAAGTGAATGTTTTGCAATTAGGTCAATGAAAGTTATCATCAAAACTCTTCAATGTCTATCACTAAGATGACTAAGCCACAACGTTTTTATCAACCAAAGGTTCAAATAAGGCATGATGTCATATTTTGATCTAGGGTTGGTAGGCGTTAGGGTTAGTTAGGGTTTCAAGTATACTGAAGAGTTTTGAGTTTTGTTTTGTATAAAGCTCAACTTAACATTGGAGATAGACCTTTAGTGCCTTAGGGTATTATGAGTCAAAAGCAAGGAACCTTGCCAAGGTCTCGGGAGGATCTAAATCTAAAGACAAAAGAGCCCCAGGCTCTATATGGTGTCTTTACCAAAGCGGGGCCACTAGGTCAAAACCCTAAGGGGAGGAGGCTCATTTCAGTGTTGCTTAAGCAAGGCCTCCTCCCTGCTTTAGATATCCTTAGCAAAACGACTGGCTTCAAAACATATAAATCTAAGGGTGAACAACGAAGTGTTGCAAGAACAAAATTTCTTCAAACCCTAGGTGTAGATTTAACTAGACTCAGTCTTTACTTTCTTCAACTTATATTTTAATGCTAACTCAGAAAAGGGGAACTAGTATAGCAACAGCTGGGCTATATCCTCCTTAATCAATGGCTAAAACAAGTTCTCAATCCTGGGGACATATAACAAGGAGTTCACTGTGCTACCTGAAGTTTCAATGAGATTAAGCAATGTATAACAATGCTGATAAAATGCAAATTTAACCTACAACCATTAAATAAAGAAATTTTGCATAGAAATACGCTTACATGTGAAGGCTTATCGACTAGTTAAACCTTCCAGTAGAAACACCATATAGTGCCAAGGATGATCCTCCCACAAGAGTTGCCTCTTGCAGAGCCAAAAATCCCAAAAGTTAAAGAGACTAAAAATGATCTCTCTGAGAGTGGTTGTGTTATCTCAAAATGAGAGGCAACATCCTCTATTTATATCATCCTAATGACCTTTGTAATTAGAAATAGGTCATTTAAAACAGCCGACAAAGTTGACCAACAATACATTGTTTTACATTAAATGCCCCAAAATGTCACAATATGAGCTCAAAGGGAGACGTCAGGCCCCTCTGGGGAGATGTTGGCCCTTTTTTGGGCTAGTCCATCATCGAGAGGTTAGGTGTTAGCCCTTCTAGGGCTTCTCCAAGCCTGCGTGCCAAATGACCTTGACACCACTGCAGCTCAGGAAAGTTGGAAACACCTGGTGGCGTCATGTATCAAAGCAATGCGTTCCCATGGAGTGGGTGATCCCCCTAGGTGGGCTCTGCCAAAGTGTCCTGGGTAGGACGTCCTTCTTCTTTCTCGTGCGATGGATCATCTAGCGTTGTCTGCTTACCTCTGCCATTCAGGCGTGTCTCCTCGATGGGGCTCTTCAGCCCCATGGAGGGTCAAACTAATCATCTCCCCATAAAGTACCGGTCCAACTGGTACCTGACCGTCGGGCATGATCCTGCACAACGCCCTCCATGGGCTCATCAATCCTGGGTTCATAGCAATGTCAATCATGTTTCATCATTAAATTTATTAAAATGTGCATGAAATCCACAGCATATCATCTAAGAGCTCTCAAAGACATTACCGAGATCTACTATACAAAGCTGAGAAAACCAACAGAATAACCTATTATTGGGCTAATACCCACAAGAGGAGAAAAGTTTCCTCAGAGGATCATTAAAGCCATGTTTTGTAGGGTGATATGGTCTAGGGATGTCCGATCATAGTAAGACCAAGGGCTGAGGTTGTCTGCACATGCGTTTTAACTGTGGGAAGCGAGTTGTACCGTCATGGATACATTTTCCAAACCCCTTTATTGCCTTTATTTTCATTTATTCTTTTCTTTCTTTTGCAACTAAAGAGTCCCAACCCGGATAATCTGCCTTAGCATGGTGACGAGCTGGCGGTGTTGAGTATCTTCCACAGAAATGATAAGGTTGGCTTTCGTGATGAGACCCCTTTCCCTTAATACATGACAAGGTCCTTTACCCTGGCGTGGTGACCAGATAATGGCACTGTCATATTGTTGGATACCTATGAGCATAATGGGCCGGCTAGTGATGGGACCTCCCATCCTCTTGGTTAAGGTCTTGTTTTTGTTATTTTTCTTAGGGTCCCTTTGGTTTCTTACCGAGAGGCCTTTTACTATATCTCCCGAGGGGATCCCTGTGTGAAACATCTCTAGGTTTCATTTCTTATGGCGTTTATCTTTTTACCAGCTACTTTACCCCTGGGCCTTTAGCACTTCTTCCCTAGAGACAAGTGTAACCCTCAAAGGGTCATCCTAATAGAGTGTTAGAAATGGGGATGGATGAATGGGAGATGAATGTAAAATGATATAATGGTGGGGCTTTGGAGACAAAGTAGCTCTGCAGATCCCCTTTGTTGGCTAACCAAGACCCATGAATAAAGCTTGCTAAGTCACCCCATTAATCACCCCAACAATGGTCAAGTGGATTAGTGTAAGATCAGGTCATCAGGAAATGAAGACAAATCATATACAAAGAAGGTTATAACAGTCAAACATGACACATACCATGATACCTCCCGGACCAGTACACCTCATGGAGCAAGAGTCCTCTACAATGCAAGTCAAAACCGATGGTGATGGAAGCTGCTACTCTTGACAGGACAAATTCGGCAAGAAGAATGGAGCCCTCGAGGAACCATGCACCGGTGTCTCTGCTCTCGATTTACTTCATGTCTAGACTCGAGACATGATCTCCTAGTTATCTAGATATCGGGGATAACATGCACTTTGTTCCATCTTGATGTGCATACTATTGAGTGTAATAGTTCTTTAATTTCTATAGCAGAGAGATCTGGGATGATCTGTAGCTTCACAATGGAACCTCCTAAACAGGATTAACAATAGCTAAAAGCATGTTACTTGTAGAGAAGACAATGCTATGGTACCAAAGATTGGGCCATATAGAGGTGAAAAGGGCCTATGAGCCATAAGAAGCGGTATCTTGTTGATGGATTGAATAGTCCTTTGCCTAGTTTGACTTTTACAGCTGTTTCATATGGAAAACAAAATTGTGTTTAATTTTATTCTAGTTCTCAAAAATCTTGTGGGTTGTTGGACTTAATTCATTCTAATGTATTTGGTCTTGTTAAAGTTCCTTCAATTTCTAAGGCTTCATGTGCCTTCATTCATTGACGATTATTCTAGAAACGGAGGCATGAATATATTTCCTTAAAAATAAATATGAGGTTTTTACTCAATTTAATCTTAAATCTCTCTTGGAAAATTAGACTAGTGGGAAGATTAAGGTGTTGAGGACTAATAAAGGTGGTGAGTTTGTTTTTTCTGCGAATTTTGATAATTTCTATAAGCATAATGGAATTAAAATAAAAGACAACTTCATATACCCCACCTCATCAAAATGGGTTACCAAAACAAATGAATAGAGCACGTTGATGGAGAGCTAAGACTATGCTTGAGTGGAGTATGAGCTTAGAAGGAATTTGAGTAGAAATAATTATTATTGCATGTTACTTGATTAACATGTCTCCCACATCATCTCTTTGGATAAAACCATTATGGAGGACTGGACAGGGAAGAATCACCCACTTCATCATCCTCGTGTTTTTTGGTTGCTGCATATGCTCATGTGCCTGAGAAGCAGTTGAAGTTGAATAAAAAGGCCATGAAATGTAGCTTCACTAGCTATGGTATTGGTGTGAAAGATTTTAATCTTTGTATCATGGTTGAAAAGGTTTTGCTTATATGAGGAGTTAATTTTTCTGAAAATTAACTCTTCTCCCATAGTGGTGTAGTTAAAAGAGGATGAAAAGGAGTTAGTGGTTGAACTATAACCCAAGAGTAAGAAAGTTGAACTAGAAAATGAACAAGAAGTTCATAATGGACCAAATGAGGAGAGTTCAGAGAGTTTGAAAATAGAGAACTCCACCTCAAACTTTATGGAGGTCCACTTAGCAAAGAAGGCAATCAAACATGTATAATTATAGTCCGTCTCATTTCACATGTATATTTGCTTTATCTACAAACACAAATGAGCCTAGAACAATGAAAGAAATTAATGGAGATGGAGATAAGGGAATCACGATTGGCCATGGATGAAGAAATGGATGAAATTATAAAGAATGTACATGGAACTTGGTCCCATTGCATGATAAAAGGAAACCCATTGGATGTAAATGGGTGTTCAAAAAAGAAGATCAATTTAGATGGCAATGTTGAAAAAACATAAGGCAGGTTAGTTTGCAAAAGGTTATTCCTATGTTGAGGGGATAGGATTTGGTGATATCTTTTCCCCAGTTGCTAAAGTTAACATATATTAGGTTCCTATTATTTGTAGAAGAAGCCTTTGATTTAGAGATAGAATAAATAGATGTGAAATAACATCCATGGTGAATTGAAGGAGGAGATTAGGACTTCAAATTATCAGGTCCTAATCCCTATTGTTTCCTTACCCCTTACCCACATAATTGTTCACCCTTGGAACGAAGGAAGAATAGCTAGGAGCGCAATATTACACAATTTAGGGCTATTAGAGGGGCTTTCTTTTGGACTCACCCTAATATGAGGGTCTTTCAGAGAGCCTTTCTCACCTTCGTGAGGCTACTGATCACAGCAACACTTTAAACTCTATCTTTTGTACATGCTAACTTAGAGCTTTGCACCTAGGGATCAACTGCATGGAACACTATTACCTTGAATGATTTTTTACTCATATAGGTTAGCCCTTCTCTCTCTTTGTTCGTTCATGAAAGTGGCTTTTGTTAGGATCGTTGCTACTATAACAACTACTTAGAAGGCTTTGGACCTTTCGTATGACGACCATTAGTGCATTGTAACTACTATAATACATATTTCTTGTTTTCCAACCAGGTTGATTTTCTAGGCCCTAATGTATACGGTTATACCTCCTATACCTTGAACCAGACTTATTCTACACATAGCATTTGAGATTAGCACCTAAAAGATTGTGTTGATTTTTTCAATAAGCTGGGTTAAGCATGTAGTTCATTTAATTTAATCGTAATGTAACTTTATAAACAAAATGTTGCAACAACCAAGACGTCCTGAAGAAACACCATGCACAAGAACACAAAGAGTATCACGAAACCCTTCTCAACAAGGGGAAGAAAACCCAACTTGAATGCTATATTCTTCGAGAAGACATTTCCTTGCAGGAATGACTTACATACTGGAAAGTGCTTAAGCCTAGGAAACCTAAGCCATGAGAGGTGTGCACCTTTGCCAAGTAGAAGTGTTTGCTGAAATTTTCCAAACTCATGAGAAGATATGATTCTATAATGGAGAATCATCCCTTATATATTAGACTTGACTACTCAACAAAGGTTTCTATTGGCTCAATAGAGACTACGAATATCTCCCAGTCAAAATATATTATTATTATTATAATAATTAATATTAATAATACATCTATTATGTGTTATCTTTTATTATCATTAAACATATTAGGTGGGATTAGATACATGCCCTTTACATAACAATTAGGGGTACAAGAAGGTATGACTCTTGAAAAATAAAGAAATGGATCATATACACCCACTAGTGATCATACACCAGGGGAACATCCATATGGATGTCGTAGATCTGATTCCCTTTGCATTACGGATGAACCCGGTCTTCTACGTTCACATGTGCTCATCCACGGGCACATCCACTCTATAGATCTGCTTTCCCATTGCCACCAACGGGAGAATCATCTCGAGTTTTCTCATCAACTATGTTGCTCAGAGGAGCCATCACATCATCTTCATTTATGTGTTCACATGGCGATGTTAACACTTACAGGATTTCCCACGTTCATATGCCCGATACGAGGCCGCGTCCCGCTCAGCGGTCGATTTTCCACCATACCGTCATCTGGGTTCTTCTCCTCCGCGTCATGGGATGTCGTCTCTACGTTCTAGCTCTATCTCGGATAGGAACCACCGATGGTACCCTTCAGCAGGGATTTCTCTGGAGTTTTGTAGTAGAACTCCATAGAATCTTGCATGGTCCACATCCTCACGAGGTTTATGTAAAATTTTGGATGATGTCTCCTATAGCTACATTCATCAATAAGAATCACTGAGGGGAACACCTTATATAGCATTTATATTGGTTTTTACATGTATAACATTTATATTGGTTACTCAAGAGGCTTTCCAATTTTATGGTGCGCCACCTGCGTATAGGTACTATTGAACAGATTTCTTGATGCTTGATTTGGATATAATAGACCCAAAATCTAACTAAAAGATTGGGAATTGGAGCCTATAGATTGGGATTTGGATTGCCTAGATAGTACATGTTGACCCAAATCCCTATCAACTAGCCTCGCAGTCAAACAAAGCAACTACAATGATAAATCTGGTTCCATCTATAAATAGACATCCTAAAGAATAACATTTCCATCATGAAAAGGTGACAAGAAGGGTCAAGTGAAGAAGATATAGAGGAAGAGTCAAATGATGACCAACCTAGTAAAGATACAAAAGATCAAGGGACAACATAGAGTGAAGATAAAGTGGATAGAAATGAAGAAAGAGAGGTAAGAGAAATACCAATAGATACATATGATGATCAACCTTCTAGTTCAAGAATTCAATTTGATCCACCTAAAGTTCAATATGAAGATATTGGAATGGGAGAAATAAGGATGTTAAGCCATGATTATTGTATAAAGAATGGGAAGTTAGTCCCAAGGGCTAATACTCAAGTATATGATCAAGACATTTAATTAGGGTTGAATGCATTATTTGAGGAAAGGATTGACAAGGCTATTCTAATAGTTAAAGTTGATGATGTTGAAGATGAGCTCCTCCACCGACCAAAGTGTATAGATTGTTGTGATACAAATGATGATTTAAACAGATTCTTGGGCCCCTTAGAATATCAAGAAAACATCTTGTTCAAAATCCAAGGATCAAGATAAATGCAAAATTCATTTGGACAGTGATATCTTTTTATAAATTTGTTCCCTAATACAGAAAGATCAACACTTAAGACATATAGACAGTATGCAAAAGTAGGTCAGCACTTTAAAACAATAATTGAAGCAAACTAAATCTAAATAGTAAAACAAAATTTCAGAGTGCAGAAAAATAACTCTTAACTTACCTCTACCTGTCACATGATGATGTGTCCTCTTTGATATGCTCAAAAACATAGTTTAAAATTCATGGATCAAAACTCCAGAGTTTTGATCTCTGCTATGAAGATAGTTAGACAGTTTGCCAAGGGGGAGGACTTCAAACAGAGCTGATACAAACACCCACAGTAGCTGTCAAAACTGGACTGTAAAGCCCTTCAAACCAAGAGTACCAACCAATCAGAACAGCAAGAGAAAGCCCTTCAAACCAAGAAGGTACTAGCCAAATAGGACAGCAAGAGAGAGACCCTTCAAGCAGAAAAAACATCAGTAAAAGGGAAGGCAAAGGCAAGAGAGAAACCCTTCAAGCAGAAAAAACATCAGCAAAAGGGAAGGCAAAGTGCACCAGCAAACAAGAGGAGGAGGAGCCAACAAAATGGCACTCTTAACATAGTGAAAGTAGGCCACTAAACCCCTCAGCATGCACAGCGGCAACCCACAATGCACCCAAAAAGGAGGGTCGCAGCACCTACAACAAACCGTGGCTCCTCTAACCAAACAAGGAACAATCCGCTGAGGTTTTGGTGAAGCCGTACGACAACCACAGTCAAGAAGCAATCACAGGAAGGTCCGCAGGTGTCAACAGCAACCAACAGAAGGTGCATGGCATCCACATACAACCAAGAAGATCTGTAGTATCTCCCAACCAACAAGCTAGGACTAGACTGAAAAAACTGTCCAACCAAATACCTCAAACTGAAAGTACAAATCCACTAGGAAAGCCATACCACAAATAAAGAAATCAATCTGAGGTAGCCGCAGCAAGTTGAGGAGAGTGAGTGTAAGTTAATAGGCTAGAGAGAGGGTTTCTTTTATAGCTAAGGTAAGGGGGAGTTAGAGCTAGAATAAAAATAATTAAAATAATTAAATAATAACATTTTAATTAATAATAAAATTATTAATTAAAAGTCAAAATAAGTCAAAGTAACTTTATAAAAACCCAACACAAAGACAAATAAGAAGGTAATCAAGGGGGAATCATAAGACAAGGTCAAGGGGGTCCTCAATGGCAAAACATGTCCACATAAGTCTCATAATGGCTTATAAACTTTTATCATCACTGCATAAGAGGGTACATCAACAATGTGGTCATGTCCATCTTCATAGGCACTCCTAGGTCTCATGGACCATCCCTTGACAGAGGAAGAGGATCACACATCAACACATCTTAGTATTTCACCAAGATCTACCTGGTCAAAGACCAGGTTTCTCCAGAACACATCTGAGGGCCCTAGAACACATCTATGGTCTTATCCACCAAGGTACAAGACCAAGGATCAACCCATGCATTAAGCAAGGGTTCCCTAGAACACATCGAGGGGCCCTAGACTCATTTTGGGACTTATATCAACCACCAAGGAACATCCAAGGATCAATCCAAGCACCGAGCAAGGATTCCCTGGAACACATCCAGGGGCCCTAGACACATCTAGGGACTTACATCAACCACCAAGGAACATATCCAAGGATCAATCCAAGCACTGGGCAAGGATTCCCTGGAACACATCCAGGGGCCCTAGACACATCTAGAGACTTATTGCTTGGTCCTAGACCAAAAACCCCAGTCATATATTGGGGGCCCTCACTGGGGTCTTTTGCCATGGCTCTCACTACTTGGTCTCATACCAAGAAACCCTAGTAGTAGTCCACAGCTAGGGTCTTATGCCATCCTCCAAGAGAATGGCTCTTCCAACTGCACTAATTTCAACAAAAAAAGACCACAAGGCTACTGACATAATTGCTCCTCAGATGCTAAACCCTAATTTGCTAGGGATCCTACTCCCCTAGTAGTTCCCAACAACGAGGGGAGCAACTCTAACCCTCCCTCCTCCTCCTAGGATGATGCCTTAGCCTTCAAACCTTTGGTTACTGCAACAAGCAAGAAGATGGCTCCAAACAAATTGATCCCAATGAGATTTGTGAGGAAACTATACTAGATACCTTTTGTCAATCTATCGTTGTTGGGTCTTAAAAAGAAAGCTTCCATCTCTCATCTCCAAAGAACAAGGTAGTTTTGTAAGGGGAATATAGATCTCTGACAATATCATTTTGATTAAAGAAGCCATGCATTCAAGCTTCACGGCCCAAGAGAAAGTCTACAGATTGTAGAATTGGAAATGGTGAATGCATTTGATAGAGTTTGTCATAACTTCTTAACTATAGTATTTAAAAATTTGGCTTCGACAAGGAGTTTGTGGATTGAATTATGGCTTTGCATAGATTGCCCATGTATTTCCCTCTCATGAATGGAAGATTGGTCCCTTTCCTCCAATGGACAATAGGCCTGCATCAAGAACACAACTTGATGCAGCCCCCCTCCCCTTCCGAATTTCTGCGACATCCCGGTCTCTGGATCTTTTTACTTTTGAGTCGGATTGACTCTTCGGGCTCCTAATCGAACCCAGATCAATTATACACAGGCCCCTTTTCTCCTTTAGGCGCAGGTCCTGTGATACCTACACCCTCTGGCTGCGCGTTCTGGCGCTCTTCAATTTGCGGGCGCTAGCTCCTCTTCACTAGCCCCTTCCTTCATATGTCCCTGGGATGTGCCCTTGTGCTAATGCACGATTGCGGGCGCGGGCAAGAGTGGTTTCAAACCAACCCGCTTTTCACCCCGCAATCCTCCTCATGCTACCACGTATCCCTTCACTAAAACAGTGGTTGAAATTGCGGCCCGCTCAAGGAATATTATCGTTCGAGCATGTCCTGGCTCCCCGCAATCCCTTCTATCCGTCGATTTTCTACCTCTCGACGCTGCCTCACGATCAATAGCTGCTATCGAATCTCCTGTTCCGCTCTTCTTTCCTCCTTCCACACGTCTCCCCAGATCTCTACGATCTGTTGACATGTAACTCCCCTTTGGATCAACGACTGTCGTTGACTCCGCCTTTCCGGCCTTTGGAAGTTTCAATTCTCAAACTTCACTCTCCTCTCTCTGGCAATCTCCCGGAGTGAGAGATCTGTTGCCACCTATCTCCTTGGATCTACGGCTAGGATCTCCTTCGTGAGTCCGGCCTTCGGGAATCTCAATTCTCAAATCCTCGCCCCTGCTGACTGGTTATCTTCCGGAGTGGAAGATCTGCTGACACGTATCCTCCCCAATCAATGGTTGTGCTCCCACTTCGGGACTTTGGCCTTTCCGATCAGATCAACAGTCCTGCGACTCCCTCCTCGATCAACAATCGAGATCTGCTCCGGGTCTTCGGACCTTTTCCCCTCCGCTTTCTTCTAAAGTTCTAGATCTAACGTCGTGTTTCCTCCTTCACATCGATGACTCTCATCGGTTCCGGGACTTCGGCCTTCGGCGATTTCAAATCTCAACAAACACAAACCTCCGGAGTGAATCCTTCCGGAGTTCACGATCTGGTGACACTTGTCCAACTCAGATCAATGCCTATCGTCCGCTTCGGCTATTCGAGCTTCGGCGATGTCAAACCTTGAACTTCTCCTTTGCTTTTCTCCCGGGGTTCACGATCTTTCGCCACGTACCCTTTCTAGATCTGACGGTCCAGATTTACTTCAGGTCTTCGGGTTTTGGCTATTTCAATTCTCAAACTGAAACTCCAGTGTAACTTAACCCGGAGCTTGGGATCTGGTGACAAGTGTCCCCTCGCAAATCGACGGCTCTCGGCTCTTCGGTTGTCTAGCCTTCGGGTGTTTCAACACTTCAACCTCCGCCTTCCCCTAGATCTTTCCGACCCGTTGACACATATTCCCTCTAGATCCAACAGGCCAGATTCGTTCCGGCCCTTTGGCTCTCCGCACTTCGGGAATCTCAAGTTTCAAACTTTCCTCCTCCTGAACTCACGATATCTGACGACTCAGATTCGCCTAGTCGATCAATGACTGAAATTTCTCTTCGGGCTTCCGGCTCTCCGGGCTTCAGAAATCTGAAGTCTCAAACCTTGAGAGATTCTCTCTCCTCTGCATGTGAGTGTTAAGACTCGTGCACCTTCCTCTGATCAGACGACTGTCGATCCTTCATGCTCAGATCCAACGGATGGGATCCGTTCTTTCCTCTACTATCCCTCTGTTCACTGAACTCAAATCTGATGGCTC
>SNQJ01S0176166.1:0-19998 GCA_010110895.2 Picea sitchensis | reverse complement strand
TTACGAGTCACCAAGGTTACAAATACCATATTAAAATAATGTTAGCAGTCAATTTTGTATTACATCATAAATAAATAGACTAAGATGTCGTTATTAATGCATCCCTGCTCTATGAAAAAACAACTTGATTGCAGTTACACTCCCTGGCACACTTTAAAAATACAAAAACACCTACTCATATTGGTTACCAAGTGTTTCTTCTTGTAGCTCGCTGGATTCATATCTTCCTGTAGCTTATTATACAGGAGCTGACATTTATTCATGTCTTCTTGACATTCTTCAAGATTTGGATTACTTCAAGTTTTGCATCATGCAACAATTCATTATAATTTTAATGCGTCACATGGGAAATATTCGATTTCCTCCCAAAGATATTGCATACATGGTTATTCATTTCCATTGAGTGGATTTGGTAGGAATATGTGTATTATGGCTATTAGATATATGGCTATTCATCTCCACTAACTATGTTTGGCAAGGATATGGCTATTCATTTACAAAGATATTTTTGTAGATATTTAAAATAAATGGCATAATCAAAGAGATAAGTTTTTGTTTAGCCATTCATTTTTTAATTTATTTTTGGAGAGATAATGAAATGGAGAGATTGTTGGATGTATAAATCAATGACAATAGTTGGTTTCTCTACCTTCACATACATGCAATGTTTAAATATTTTAAGCTTACAGATTTATGGTGGCAAGCAATATCAAATCTATGAGAGAAGATCCAATCATGTCGTTAAGTTCCAATCGTAAATCTCTTGAGATAACATATGGCTTATCCACGCATCATAAGCCATATGTTCTTTCTTCTCGAATTAAATCGAGATTTGACTACTTCATAGGCATCCAATCGTCCCTTAGTGACCAATCCTAAGCGGTATTTATTTTTAGCAGCATAATCGATTTAAACTTGATCGTGTAATGAGGGGTGTTTGGATGAACCTTGGCCAACTGAAACGCACACGCAGACAACCACGAGGGAACATGCAAATTGGCGAGAGTGTCCATGATTGAGATCTTACTGTCCTAATTTAAAATCAGTAGGAAAGTATAAACAATGAGAGTACTTTAAATCTTACAAGTGCATTGGTTTTTAAGCGTTCGTGTTGAATTCAGATATTACATGAAAAAGAAATGGACAATTGTCAAAAGAAATTGGGCATGATATATATACGCTTAAAACAATAAACTCACCTTTCCAAAAAAGACCAATGTGCAGTCCTTGTGCCTTGCGAGGTGGATTTGAAACCCCAAACGCCCAGCTTCTGTTTGTGATCTAGACAACAATATTATTGTTACTTATCGTCTCCTATTAAGTACTCAACATGATGCAATTCCTAGCAGAGCTGAGAAATGTTAGGATGACATAGTTGTTTGTTGTGGTCGCGAGAGTGAAATATCGACCGTGGGATGAAGATGCGGAACTTGGGAGTTCAGTGATGCCTTCATGCATCGTGGTACAAGATTTATGTCGCTATGAAAACAACAATGAAGTGAATTATGTGTGTCTTGCAGGTAATAATATTGTAAAATATGTTGCAAAGTTGAGTTTCATCCATCCTTTGGCCTATGTAACGATTGGAAGATTTTTTGTTGTAAATAATAATAACGAGGACTTGGATGCCTACTTGTTTGACTGACTTCCTTTGTCGGTGTTAGTGGCACTAGCCTCCATGGTATGCCGTGTCCATATAGAGATAGAGGTTTGATTTTGGCTGAGGGTGGCCATGGTGAAGTGTAATTAAAAGGGAGAAGTGTATTGCCAAAGGTGGAGACTGCCATGAGGCCCCTTGTTAGGCTTGCAGATGAATGAAGTTTTTGTTGGTGGATGATGATCATGTGTCTTTCATGGTGTTCGAAAGAATGCTCTGGCAATGAGATTACAACTATTTGTCCGTTCAGTAATGTTGCTCGAAAGAATGCTCCCGCAATGCAAGACTTTGACCTCTTGAACTAGAACGAGATCAATAGGCTCCTCTTGAACTGGAACAAGTAGTCTCATGTCCATGACTCAAAATCAGCGCAACTACTCATAGGTACTTCATGGTTTTGGAGTTGGCAATGAGGAGGAGTAGAAGAACTATCCCAATTTGGGAAGAGGAGGAGCACGATCCCAATATTGGGTAAAACATATTATTGAAGTACTGCAACTATTCATGTGGTGTAGAAAGCGGTGCTTCAGTGATAATGAAGAGGTCATGAGATAGGAGAACTAAGCATGTCAGACTGACAGAGTTAATCAATGATAATGAAGAGGCAGTGAGATCAGAGAACTAAGCATGTCATACTGGCAGAGTTAATAGTTAATATGTCAGACTGGCAGAGTTAATCAATGATAATGAAGAGGCGGTGAAATCAGAGAACTAAGCATGTCATACTGGCAAAGTTAATAGTTAATATGCCAGACTGTTGGAGTTAATATGTCAGATTGTTATTGTTAGACTAATTTAAAGAAATAAGTTAGAGAGCGGTGAGATCTTAGAACTAAGCATGTCAGAGTTAATATGTGTTGTAATCATCAAATAAATGACAGATTGATCGATAAGGTGTCTTTTCCGATTTACAGTGAGAGTGATAAGATGGTTTTCTCGGTTGAGGGAAAAACCTATCTCTATATATGCCTCACAAAAAGCAAAATGGTTTGGTTGACAAGTTTTGAGCAAAACCTATCCCTATATATACCTTCGACATAATTAATATAAAGATATTTAACTACATAAATATACTCACATATTCATAATAGTTACAACATAAACGTAACTAATACAATATTTAATATTCATAATAATTGATTATATATAATACAATATTTAATTTGAGTGGATGAAAGAAATAATTAAATTTTAATTTAATAAACAGATTAATAAGTGAGAAGAAACCTAACTTATAAAATACAGAAATAAATAATTAAAATCTGGGATTACTCTAAGCTTGTAGTTTTAAAATAAGATCGCTTTTTATAAAGATTAGGATATTATTAATCTGTTTATTAAATTAAAATTTGAATTATTTTTTATCCTCAAATAAACTAATATACTCTCTATATTATATATATGTTATATTATATACCCAATGAAAAGAAATTGCCAGAAATTTGCATTGCATATTGCCATTGATCTTTGAACTGTTGATACTGGCATGGTGAATGCAGGAGGACAGGGCACGTGGAGAGGAAGCTTCGTGTATATCTTGTTATATGAAAGACCATCCTGGAGCAACAGAGGAAGACGCTCTCAGTCATATCAACGCCATGATCAGTGACGTAATCAAAGGATTAAATTGGGAGCTTCTCAACCCAAACAGCAGTGTTCCCATATCTTCCAAGAAACATGTTTTTGACATTAGCAGAGCGTTCCATTACGGGTACAAATACCGAGATGGCTACAGCGTGTCCAACATTGAAACAAAGAGTCTGGTGATGAGAACCCTCCTTGAACCTGTGCCTTTCTAACCACATCTCAAATGTACAAAAAGTTGGTTAGCTAATTTAGGTCTCTGATTTTACTGGTCAAGCTATGTAATGGGTAAGATATTCTTAATGGCAAAGGTTTGCATTTGCCTAAGATGTTTTATGTTGCCCAACCCACAACAAAACAATTAATATTTTATATGCTAAGTTAGCTTATTGTTTTCCATAACCTTCTTTCAGATGTGGAGTATTGATAAGGGGCATTAAATAAAGCAGTCATTAAATTTAAAGTTGTAATTTTTTTAGTTGGTCATTCGAAAGTTGTGGACTATTGAACGTAGAGGTGCTCTTCAACGGGAGATGTAACATAACAAATTAAATTAATAATAATAATTAAACCAAATAATATATATATATATATATATATATATATATATATATATATATATATAATATATCAAAAGAAAATCTTTTAAATTAGCCAAAATTGAATAAAATTAAGTTTTCACCTCAAAAATTACTCCATGGTAGCGTGATTTACCCATGGTAGTAGTTTAAGTAAAGTGGTCGGTTGTTGTTCCAAGGTGGTTGTCGGCTGGGAGGAAATTCTGCCATTCTTGCCGACAACTACCTTGGATACCCTTTGTACTTGATGGATTAGGCTCTAGTTGAGCTACCTCATGCCAATTTTGATTAGAGGAGGGTGAGTGGTCCAAGCTGCCACTTGGGATGAGAGCGAAAGAGGCTGGTCTCGAACGTTTTTTCCTGCCAAGGCGGTTGTAATAGGTTGGCCCTTATCGGGACTCACCTCTCTCACGAGGCATGGATAAGAAGAGCACAGGGAGAATGGAGTCCAAATAGTGAATTGAACGAGACAGAGGATGGAATGCCATGGCATGGAAAATAAGCATAAATTAGACCATGAAATGTTGAATGCCCAATGGGACCCCCCCATAGGACGATACAGACTAGGAGAATGAAAGATTTGAGTAGCTTTGTAGCCATGAGAATAAAGGGAGTAATGGCCATTGGTTGTTTGTCTTGGTTCTAGGAGCAGACCTTAGTCCCGTAAGACTGATGCCTTAAGCCATTAAAAGGAAGTGAAACTAGACATCACTGTTGGACAAAGGGAGAGGGGTGGCTAGAAGGGGATTTAACTACCCTCCATCACGCCCTAGCCGTTCCGACACATGTGTTTCCATGTGTGCATGCATCTGAGGAGGGAAGGCGATCTGTAGAACTAGTTCTTACTTGCTGTTGTAGAAGTGTGAATCATTGATCAGGTGTTGATGATGAGGAGATCTGCACGAGTATTGACACCTTCATTAGTTAGTCACTTTGCTACTTGTTGGCCTCCTGTTTGATGTGTGGGGATGATAGTGATGGGAGGAATTAGTGAGGCTTGTAGAAGAGAGGGGGGACCTATGAGAATTGCCCCTAATAGGAGTGAAACGTCATTTTCTAGGTGCGATAGTGGATAAATTTTTTTAGCTAATGAAACTCAAGTGACACAGAATCTCCTTGATTAAATGGGGTAGGCTACTAAAATTGAGAGGTTTAAGATATAGTTGGAGGCTGAGGTCCCAAAGCCAGGAAGAGTTGTTCTATATAGTAACTTAGAAAGCTGCTGCAGGGTAACTTGATTTGCCTTGTCTTGTGTGGAATTAAAATAAATCTGTTGATGCAGGATTTCCTTGTCTCGGTTCATGGAGACCCCACAGAAGCTCAATTAGAGGATCCCACTTCTAGGAATAATTCTATATGACCTTGGCTGGATTGGCTCTTTTCAGGATTCTCTCACTTGGGAATCCCTTTCAAATCCCGATCCTGGGGTCGCTTTATCCAATGGCTGTGATTTCACGAGTTAAAACAGTTGTGAACTTCCGACTCTTCCTCCTACGATCCTCACGATACGAGGTGCAGAAATGGGTACAACTCTCCTTCGGCCCCTCCTTGTGCAACCACCCCGACTAGAGCTGCTTTCACTTTTGCTAAGCCTCTTGCACCTTCACAGTTCAAGTTCAGCCTTGCTTTTAACCTATTTTAGAACCAGAAGCTGAGATTTGGCCTCCTCGTTCACAGCTACTAAGCAACACACTCAACATGCATACCTGTGAGGAGAAAAAAATCTGACACCATAAGATTTGAATCAGCTCTTTTCTATTAATTCAAATCTTTGGCACATGGAGTCTGTTTTCAACTCTGACTCCTGCATCTCTTCTATGCTCCTATGCTCTAATACAGACTGTAATAATCTTTCCCTTTTCTTCTAGCCAGGGGTGTCTATATCCAATTTCCCTCTTGTGCTCTAAAACTTTCTAATCTAATATTAAAATCCTATATACCTACATTACATAGAAACCTATCTACTATGGATGAGCAGATCGCTCAAAATTCCTTTTACAATAATACATGCATGCCTCCACTTAATGATTTCATTAATATTTCCGAAACATTTTCAAAAAAAAAAGTGCTGGGTACTTTCCACCTATCTCTTATCCTCAGCGTTGTCTCATTTGGCTATGCTTGCATGCCAACTGGAGATAACCGCATCATACTCCTAAACGAAGATTTTTCATGGAGGCTCCACATCCATGAGCTCTGCATTATGATACATCCCATGCTTAGTTCTGCAAATGCTCCCATCTGCATCTTTGTTGGGGATAAAGTCCTTTCCTTGGGTATTCAAAGTTTTTCTTTAAAATGGAACCTCTTGCAACTCTTTTTCCGATTGTCATCCGTCGGCATGCGCAGGCGGCATTTGTTTTACCGTCGCACGAATCTGGATGTTCACTGCCTGCAGCACCGCCACGACATGGGTACAAATCCGAGGACATTGAATCTCCGAATTACGATCCCAGCCAGATGATTCAATCTCGCTAGCCATTAAGCCCCAAAATTTTCTTCAAGACCTTGGCGGTCCGATTTTCTTCATCTTTAGTTTTTTTATATATTTCCACTTTCGGGGAACCTTCCTTTCCTCAAATGTGCAAGGATCAAATCACCAACCCGGACTGAGTTATTCTCATCGGTAGATCTTCTCTCGGCTTATATTCTTGGCTCAGGGCTTCATGTCGTTCCTTCACGGTACGTAGAGGTTCAGCCCTTCATACTCTGAGAATACGCTTTCAGTACTCTAAATTGCAATCTGTTCTAAATCCCTCATTCGGAAATTCCTCTTGAAGTTTGCGTGCCATAAACATTTGAAATGGACTCTATCATTGCTCCCAATGGCGAGTGGATTATAATGTGAAATATGGTGTCAGCATTTGTGATGTTCAGTCACCAAAGTTCTGAGCAAGTCTCCCAAACTCCTATTCATGGCTTACACATGCTTTCCATCGTTTGAGGATGATGGCTGAACTAAAACAAGTTGTTTAACTTTTTCCATGGTTCTCCAGTATCCTACGAACTTACGGTGTCGATCGAAACTAATGCTCCTTGGTAAGAATGCGATGAAGTCGAATAGACTACTTGAAAAGGTTCACAAAATAACCGGGTTCGTCACTGGTTTTTCGACATGGAATGAAATGTGCCATTTGGAAAATCTATCCCACTACCACAAAGATTGATTCGAACCCTCTTTGTGTTCTTGGTAATCCCAACACAAAGTCCATTCTAATGGCTTCCCACGGCCTCTAGGGTATGGGTAATGGTTGATAAAACCCTTACTTTCCTTGAATCGACCAAATTCTACTGTCCACGAATATTTTGGCCGTATTTATCATTCGACCAAAAATGCTGACTCAATTTCAACTTTGCCGAACATCTTGTCGCGACCAAAATGTCAGTAATCCTCACTGTATTTCCTTGACCAATTCTCCCCATGGGGCATTTTTGGAATATAAGCGGTGCCCACGAATAACCAATCCGTCGCGGATCATGTATTCTATCCATTGACCTGTGTCCCTGAGAATTGGATTCTCGGCCTACTTCCTCGCCTCAACAAATCTAAGATCAGCTCTATGTACATGTCGAAGTCATCAAAGGCAATGTTTGACTCTAAACTCCATAACAACAAACATTTCTGCTCCAGCATCAACAACTTTGTTAGCGGTTCCAGAAATATCATTTAATCACAAAAGTAAAGTTCTACATGTATTCAACCCATTTTGCATGTCTTTGAGTTCAACTTCTCTGTTGAAAATTCCTGGAGTGCAAAGCATGGTTATCCTTTGTATAAATGGAAACTCATAGGATTAAGTAAATGCCTCCATTTCTTCAATGCGGATAATAGCATAGACTCCTTGTCATATGTAAGATCTTTCACTTTAAACTTCGATTGACTTCTACCGGTAAAGTATGCTATCGGCATATCTTCTTGGCTCAGGCTCCTATTACAAATCCACTTGCATCATTTTACTTGGAAATGTCTTTTTAGTCGACAACACTAAAATTGGTTGTTTCGTGATTTTATTCTTCAACAAATTAGCTTTTTCTCAGCCTCTTCCGTCCAATGAAAGAGACTTGTGCCTCTTCTTCATTGTGTCATCATCGATGCACTAATTCCATTGAATTTCTAATGAACTTGGTGAAACTAGCCAATCCGTTGAAAACCGGACTTCAGATATTCTTTGGTGACCAATTCTTATGTCCCTCCATTATCACGGATCCATCATATCTTCATAAATAACAAAACCCAAATAAATGAGCTCAAATGTTCATGGATGAGGATTTCTTCATATTTATCGGCGGCTTCCTCTTATTTATAACCTCGCATCAGCAGCAGCCAAAATGTTGAGGATGATGCGCCTCTGTTTTACTAAAATGGAGTATCATCAAGAGATACACAATGACAAATTTTTAGATGAACTCGCCGGACTTCATTCATCAACCTCATGAAATTTTCATTAGTTTGTTAAACCAACGGCATAACAAGCCATTCACAACCCTTCATTAGTCTTGAAGGTTGTCTTCCATTCATCACCTTCTCTCATCTGAATTTGGTGATATCCACTTTCAAATCGTATTGAAATTTTTTGGCTCCCTCCAAAACAATCCATCATATCATCATCCTTGGCGATGAAATCACGATGGTTATTTTGATGATTTCCCTCGATTATTCTACATTCCCCATTTTCGAGTCTTTCGAGTGATTATTGTTGCCAGAACAACACATGGACTCAGATTTCTCTCATAAACCTTATCCATTCAAATCTGGACGTCTTTTGGCCTCTTCAATTTCTCTGTGGCGTCAATCGTATTCTTCTTTGTTTGGAAAAGATAGCTCTAGGTAATAGAGAGATCGAGATTTGATGACTTATGCTTCTAAGTTAATTGTCAGCCAGGCAGTGGATTAAATCCGCCTACTATATCGGCAAACTCTTCCAGCAGTTCCTAAAACTCATCTGGTAAATCATCTTTACCCTTGTCTTTGGTTAAAAATCTTTGGCTTCATGATACAATGAATTGGTTCCTCCTTCTTCTTAACCTCACTAATAATTTCCTTCCCACTCATGAAGTACTGGGTGTTTCTTACTTCATGTTTATTTCTTTATCTTTGATGGCAACAACATGTGAGTTCTCATTTTCTCTAGAGTGTATGTTTTCATTCTCGAGTCGCAGATCATTCTGTCATATTGCCGCAGTTATACCCAACAATAGATGACAGAAACATCCATAGGAATAACATCCTTAGAGTATTTCATCTTTATACCCTCCTATTTAAGCTCTTCAAGCATTGTTTAGTGACATTTACGGTGTCCTTTTTTGTAACCACCGGAACTCGTATAGGCTTGGATGATCGATCATCTCGGCTCAATTTTTTCTACCATCTCTGAACAGAAGCGAAGTTGTCTGTGCTTCTGCTTTATCCACAATGACATGCATGCAATCCTTGGATGCTTTTAGTAGTCGAAAAGTCGATCCTTTGGACGAACTCTCCACTTCCTTCTCGTATCAAAAGACACTTTAGCATCATCAAGCGATCTTCAAGCCTTGGCATCCCTCTACCTCAAAATTTTGCCTGCATTAGCTTTGTGTTAGTCTCTCCTTCCTCTTTCTTCTTATCGGACATTTATAAGACGTGTTTAAATCTTCCCGCCCGTGAAGCATTTATCCTCCACCTCTTTCTTCCTCACCTCTGGTCTCACAGAAATGTTGATATCAGCATACTCTCCTCTCTAAACAACATACTGCCTTCTCTGTCAAGAATATTTCCCTTTCTGTGAGCTTACACCTCTCTCAATATGAGGTTTATTCCAATCTTCAGCAGGTTCGATTTCTATCTTGGACAAGCGATTTGCCCACGAGAAAGCTTGACTTCATCAACCTCTTTGACCTTGTTTTATTTCCGGCTTCTCTTCGCCTTTAAGAGCCATTTGATATCTTCAGCGTTTGGATGGTCATCATGCTCATCTCATCTGAATTTTGCGTAGGGCCCATTCATATGCAGAGCAGCTTTTCATCATTACTTTCGATGACCTTCTCGATGTTTTAGCATGTAGAACTCCACCGGTACCTTCATGCCTCCTTTCTTTGTCATAATCTTGTCTCAAATTCACATTCTCCGAAGCTGTGAGAGTAATCTGATAAATCCACGAGATGAATTTTACTTTCATCTTTAATAATCCTATCCAACTCGATTCCTTACGCCCAGTAGCATCGTCGGCTTCGCAGTTCATCCCACCACAATCTTTCATGTCCCTTTAAGTCTCGTGACAACATCTTTGACCTTCTTGTCTTCTTTGACATCTTCATGGTCGAAGTATGTATATAGAGCTCTAACCATTCTAGAATCTCCTCTACATACAGATTTCCCTCATAAACTAGAAAGTCAATCTTGGCGCTTGCACTCATTCTTGCAACAAACAAACGCTTGCTTAGAGTTGTTGCAAGAATTCATTTGCTGCATCTTCTATTGCAATTTCTTCTTTTTCATGTCCAGCATCATCACCCGCTTCGAACTCGAGCATCTCCAAAATCAGGCGTACACCTTTTGTTTTATTTCCACATCCACGAGTCGGCGTGAATGTCATGCGGATCTCTTTCCGCCCCTTGGATTACACTTTTGCCTGGCCCTTCCTTTTGGCATTTCCCTATCCTGCGGCGGGAATCAGATTGTTTTCCTATCTCTTCTCCTGTGACATAGTTTGAAATTCCCTTCGCTTTTCTTGCTGAAATATACAAACAATAATCAGGCTTTGATACCAGATGATGCAGACCCACTCGGCCCTCGGGTCGAGGATCCTCTTACAGGATCATTCTATATGCCCGCCCGGGCGGATTCGACTCTTTCGGATTCCCTGCTGGAATATCCCTTTCAAATCGATCCACAGGACCTTTTCCATGGCTGTGATTTTGGCAGTTCGCGGCGTGACCCGACTCTTCTCGCGATCGCAATGCCGAGATCATGAAATGAATTTACAACTCTCTCCCTTTTTGACGCCCTCGCCTTGTAGCGACCATTAGGCTAAGCACTAGCACCTTTGCTTCGCGCCTTCACGAAAGTTCAAAGGTTCAACCTTTGGCACCTTCTTTGAACCCAGAGCGGATTTGACCTTTCTCTCCTGGGTTCTCACTACTTTCATGACTTTGCTGGTGAGCCTCGAACATGCGTCCTTTATCGAGTCTGGGCGAGGAGTTCAATAGGAGTGTTGACTCCTCAAAATGCATGACATGTGTCCGGCTGATTATTTGGGCCCACTGTGTAGTTCTACCACGTGTCTCTTATCTGCAACCTCGACGCCCGTGACTTCACTTCTCGCAACTTGGGGTACCCCAACTTTGGGCTTCACCTTCGAAACCACAGATTCGCGCTGAGATCCATGGGTCTCATACGTCCTCCTCTAATGGGCGGTCTTGATTCATACTGACTTAGCCACTTTCGCAAAGGATTGAAAACTTCTCTTTGGGATAGCCGATGGCCGAAACCTCGATCTGGTGATTTCCGCGACACATGTCATAATCGGGTGAAAAACGAATTTTCGCTATTCCGGGACCGCCTTCGCGTTCCATGAGTCTCACTACGAGAACGACCCTTCACCTCCGAGAAACCCGGATGTTATGGAAATTTCGAGTGATCAGTATTGTTGGTTTGGATCCTACGGTCTGATTTTCCTGATATTTCACTGGACGAATGTTGTCGTAACGCCCCTGCTCCTGTTGGTTAAATATTGGTTAAATATGTGTTCCATAGTTTCTTCCCTGTGGTTGCATAAAGTGGAAAATGGAGGCCTATTAACTTTCCATGGCATTTGCCCAAAGTACGTGGAAGCGATCCTGGAGGCAACATCAAACCCTTCGGTCGGGGATCTATCCCTCAAGACTTCGAGGAAGAGGGATCTCTCTTGTCAAATTTAGATTTGTTTGAAATAGGATATTAGGCTAGTTATCGCGAGAACAGGTTATGTTCTTGGAGTTTTCTAGTTGAGGCAACAAAAGAAGACCATTGGGCTATGATGGAGATTACGTGACAAGTTTGAAATTAAACATAGATATATAAGGTATTTCCCGCAGGAACGAGGTATGGGGCGTTGGATATTTTAGAAATAAAATGATGTAGAAAGGAACGGGGCAGAGATAATCAACTACAACAAAAACATTCAAGGAATTTATTCATTTGTATTATTGGAAAACATAAAGATTCTCAAAAGCACTGCATAGAGTATTAGGGATAAATTCTGCATTAAATCCCCTTTTGAAAATTAGAAAGAGAAACATAATGAAGAGTGATTAGAATCACATTCAACAAAGAAAGAAGACTTCACCAATCGTCAGCATGCAGGAATCCTGTGAAAAGGTCCTTTTGTATTCCTGGTGAATTAGAAAAAATACCACAGAGAATAACCTTCCATGTGCAAGAATCAACCCACATACATTAAATCATTTTGAATAAATGGGGAGATCCATAACAAGTTAGTAATCAATTGGATTTAATCCTCGGTAAAAATAATACAAATCCCAAAATCTTGGTATCGCCATGAAGAATGAGCGAATTTAGCGAAAAGGATATCTCGATTTTACCTTCTTCTCTTTAATCGCGACGCAGGAAAGGCTGAAGGACTGTATATGGGCATGTGATGGAAAATCGCCTGTTTCCGCAAGTCCTTCCATTTCATACGTAGCAGCTCTTGGAAGTCGAGACTATAACATAAAGAAGCCAAAAATCGAAAAATGAGGTTGGAAAACGACTTCGAATTCTCCTTTTCATGTCACAGCCGGCGAAAGATGTTTTTGTTCTTCAGGCCGTTACAGGTTTGTTGGAAGTGTGTTGTTCCTGAGATCTCTTCATCCTCTCGATGGTTGGAGCTTGACTGTGCCTATACTATATCTGCTTGTGTTACTGCCTTCACGGAGTTGGGACTCAATTTCTTCAACTCACCGGGTCTTGGATAGTTGTTCATATATCTCGCGCTTCGCCAACTGCCAGCTTGCATTAGCGACAAGTGTTTTAATACTCTACGACTCACGGCTTTGGGCATTCAATTTAAGTTGGTCATGCACCTCTTCTTGGGGTAGTTGGTATAGTTGAAGATCTAATTATCTGACCCACTTGTTGAATTTGTTGAATGGATTCATCAAGCTTCATCACTTGATGTTTGAAGGGTTCTTCTCTCTTTTGTTCTAAGTCACTGATGGAGCGGAATGCTCAGTTAACTTCTTCTTCAATCCCGATCTGCTTCGTGAGTAGTTGCTCTTTCTCCTTTTGGATCTTCTCTCTATCTTCTTCAAATTTTTCTTGGAGAGCATCCTTCTCTTGTTGTGTGGCTCGGCGTTGTTCTATGATTTCCACTTGTACTTTATTTAAGGCCTGACTAACCTGCGCTTTTTCTTCCTATGCATATTGAAGGTGTACTTCGACTATATCAAAAATCTTATGGAGTTGAACTGATTCATATCCCACTTATGTTGTTCCTTCGGCGGAAGTGCAGTAGAATTAATGTGACTAGGCTGGAGTGCCCTCGACACTTCTTGGAAGCCATTCAATCCCTATTATATATCTTCTCCACTTCTCTTCACATACTACATTATCTCTTTTATGGCTTCATTCATAGTTGTGAGGAGGAAAATGAAGTCATCTGAAGTGGTAATTAACGCATATTAGTTAAAGGGTTGCTTTAGATTTCTTCGGAGACTTTGGAGGTATTATTACTTTTGTCTTCTTTATATCTTCAACTTCATCTTCCAGTCTCTATTCAACTTCCTCTAATAATGTAGCCATCATTACCTCCTTGATCGGGTGTGGTGGAAGTTGTTCTTACAGATCTGCTATCTACATATTGAACCTCTTGAACTATGTGATCTTCTTTGTCTTCTTGGGCGAATTGATATCTGTGCTTCTAATTGATGTTGAAATATGCCATTGAATCTGGCACACCGTAAGGAGGTCCTCGACCATTCGCTAGTGATCTCTTCTAGATCTTCTTCTGTCATCTTATAGTAGGATTTGAGTTGTTTCTTGTGTTTGTCAGTGTGTGTTGTGATGTATATAAAGTGTATGTTTGTGTTGAACTTCATCAGGGGTTGGAATATCTGTAGGGTGTTCGGAGTGATGTGAGGTTCGGATTGGATGGTTGTCTTCAGTTGGTTTTAATATGTGTGGAATATGGAATTTGATTGCCATTGCTTTTTCATGTCGATTAAGTACCACAATGTCTTGAACCGTGGCTAATGGCTCAAGGGTTGGGAGTCATTGAAGATTTGTACCTTGGTAGCTCCCATGCTACAAAAGCAATCAATATTAGAAACCGGCTAAAATGGAATTCATGCGATCTGGGCTTCTCTCAGTCAATCTCTAGGTAGTTTACTAGGTACTTAGCCCGGTTATCTGTAGTCCCTCTAGCATTTTCTGCGAGGGTGACTCTGAAGCCTAATACTTTTTGTAGATGCGATTCTTACATACCATCTTCCTGTGATGGAGTTGACATCGCGGCCTTTTCACCACTTTAACATGTGGGAGCTATACATGTGGCATGTCTAGACATTACCATAAGCTATTTAATCTTCTGAAGAAGTGCAATTCTTTCCAGTAATAATCCCTGAAGTTAGGGCCACTTTAACCCATTGATCCTATTCAGTCTGACATCGGATCAACATGAATTGTAACAATTTAACCATAGGCATCCTGCAGTAGCATAACCTTTCTATTTTACAAGCATTCACCTCGTCTACCAAAAGTGTTATTTTCATAACATTGAACAAAGTAGACTACATGAGGTTCATGGGTCCATTGTTGAGGGACGATCTTTGAATACTTACTCTTAGATCTTTTCAAGTACTTATACGGCGTGAGCATGCTATAAACCTTACAGTCCCCCAGGTTAAAGTCACAAAAATTCAACACTGTAACCTTATCTTGATCTGCTTGTGATTTGCATATACTCCTTCGGTGGATATCATTGACCCCGGTGTATTCGAAATTCTCTAAGGACTTGTCTAATGTCGCCAGTGGTCTTAGAGGGGTTATGTAAGCTGGTAGAATGGATGTTATTAACTTTGTGTTGGCTATGTCGTCTTTATGCTTGGTTCTCCTCCACGTGTTTCGTGATGGTCCATATCCACGAGCAATCGATGGGGAGGATTACACTTCTCTGCGTCGATGATGCTTGGACTCCGGTGGACATTCTCCTTTCCGACATGACTCGGTCATTAAATCTCTCTGGCCGGATTCCTCAACTCGAATTGGCGCGCCGGACATCGCCGAAATGATAATGGAGCACAATGATCTCGAATCGCACTAGGATGAAAATCTACTTGCAGCCGTCACTTTATTATCACAATCACTAATAGTTCTGAGCCCCAGTGCGAATTTGGAAAAAGTGTTCTTGAACATGGCGAAAACGGGCTATAAATAGAAATTAGATCAGCAGTGCACTTTAGCGGGTATGAAGCTTCCGATATGTGAATATGTCCGTTATAATTTGAGGTCAATGATGCATTGGTGATCTGGCTAATGTTTTTCTATTAGTTTGAAGTATTCGAGCGGGTATATCGATCTATGACTAGATTGCTTTGCCGAGTGCCATATGTCATTGTTCTAATATCTCGGCGAAGTTCAATTCCTTTGATTTTCCTTCTGCAGTGTTCCACCTAGGATCTCTTGTAACTTTTCAATCTTAGCCTTTTCTTGCATAATTTCCTAGCTTCTTCCATTGATCTTCAACTCATTCGTTCTTTCCATTTCTAATCCCTATCTTCTCTGGAGCACTGATCGCCGTCTTCAATTCTTTGTTCAAATCCAAAGGTAATACTCCTTCAACATATGGATTAGGCATTTCAGTGCCCATGGGTTCTCAATGTTCTTATGGCTTCTCATTGCAGAGTCCACGGTGTCAATAGATTAGATCTATTCTCATTTCTTTCCATCAGTGGTGATCCCTTCTAAGTCTAGCAAATTTAATGAGTTCTTGGCCTAATACGTTCTGGGGCTTCCTTCTTCTTTTCTCTGGATATGGTTTTTTTCAATCCATATCTTGCCTAAAAATATGGAAATGTGGCATGGTCCTCAATAAATTTATTAACTTTGAATTCTTCCTCTGTCGAGCTCCATGGGTACTCATAGCTAATTGGGTAAATCTACCACATAGGGTTACCATTTTTCCTTGAATAAACCCTATTTTTCCTAGTGAAGGAACCATATCGGGCCTTCCTATGGTTTCCCAAGTTCTTTCCCTAAATCATAATGTTCAGTATGTGTTTCCTCATCTAGAACACAGTATATGTTGAAGCCTCCTATTCTTACTTCTATTTTCTCCTTTTTTTTTTTTTTTTTTTTTTTTTTTTTTTATTTTTGATTTTTTGAGTTTTCTTTTCATTTTCATTAACATAATCTCTAATTAACATTGGTTCTTCTATATCTTGAAAGTCTCTTAATCTCCTTCAGGGTTTACTTTCTCTATATTTAGCTTTTCAAGTCCCAGCATTAATTTCTAGAAATCCGATGCTTCATGAGGTCCATAGCCTTGAGAGGAGAGGTAACTAGGTTTTCTCCCGGGCATTCCTTAGCAAGATGTCTAGTCTTTTTGCAACTTTAACAAAGATTTAATCCTTTCTTTCTCTTCAATGATCCACAACTCTTCTTGTACTGCGCACTAGGATCATAATGGCTAGCCAACAAAAAATTATTTCTAGGATCCACGCGTCCACTCGTTAGTCCAGACATTCTTTACATGTATAGGTATAACATATCTTTCATTATTCTTATCAAATCTATTCATATCAAATGTTCTTTCATCTAACAATGCCTAGTTTTCAAACTAGGACAAAATCTATCAAGCATGCCTAGTTATCGCCGAGAAGCAAAATTTTCACTTATTGAGCACAAAGCCTACAGATCTAAAACCTTTCACTATTCTTACCTTTATCAGACAAAAAATCTTTCAGATCTTACCTCCTAGCCGGATCGGCTTATTTTCTTGACACAAAGCTTAGGTAAGGTTGAGTAGGTATTGTGCATCGGGTAATGAGATCCTAGAAGTTTCCACAAGCTCAAGATGAATCTTTGCTGGCTTCTTCTTCCTTAGTTCCGAGCAATCCGCAGTTTAGGTCCGACCGCCCAGAACCATTTGTTGGCACGAAGTGAGACCAGTTTCCTTGCTACAAAAGCACCAACAAGAGCCCTAACTATGTTGCTTCCGGCCTTTTTGTGAAGAAGATGAAGTCTCACCTGAGATAGTTCTTATGGGTGGATGCAATTCTCAGGTGTTTGCAACCTTAGTCTGGACACAGGTTTGTGATTATAACACTTAGCAATAACCTAGCACATATTATTTATCCTTATTCAACCTTTATGGTACTTCATAGATAACACAGAGAATTGCAGTATATATACTTAGATCTAAGATGATTCAGCCCTTAGCGACATACAACGGACGGATCTTTGAGATGGGCCAAGCCCTTAGCAACTTCATACACATCAAATCTATCGTCTATACACATCTAATAAGCATGAATCATAAGTAAATCTATCTAAACGTGTCATAACACTTAGCAAGAGAAAAACACATGTAAACGGCAACGCAAAGCATGACACCTGATTTCTACGTGGTTCACCCCACGAATTTCGTCCTCAACTCTTCTTCTCTATTGTTATTGGTCAATCGGTTACAAACGCAGGGCCTCAAAGCCTACTCCCTTGAAAGGACGAGGTCTGCTGACTGCTAGATCCTCCCTTTCTGAGTAGCTCAGCATAAAACCTTCTACTTTAATCGTGCGCAAATTGCCTAATGCACTTTCGACTCTGCAAATATATCACACATGTCGACTCTTAGCACTAAGCCCGCTCTCAAAGTGTCCTCCAAAGGTCCCCTCTTACATAGCTAGACTTACGTATATATTACAAAGGGGCCCTAGCTAGGTGTAAACCAGCCAGGACGACATCCCGGTCCGTTACATTGTCCCCAAAGCCACAGGACCCAAAGGAGTCTAGCTTCCATGATCTGCCTTGCATGCGCATCCATCTTTAATGAGTGACCGAAGTCCAAAGTGGTCATGACCAAGTGTTTCTCAAAATTTGGTCAGGGCCAACACAACTATAGAAAAATTTTCATAACTGAGATATATAGGATTGATTTAGCCGGTCTTCCGACGAATTTGGTCAAATTGACCAAACAAAAGTCAATGATGCGTTTGATTCTCACGTGTTCCCTTAGTTAGTGGATTATAACGACTAAAGTTGGAATTTTGGTTGCTAGAATGACGACGTGGAATGTTAATTAGCTAGAACTGACCAGCAGTTGGACCCGAGAAAAAAGTAAATTTAAGTCAAAGAAAAAGTGCGAATAAAATTTTAGGCAGTGTAATATTTAGGTCATAATTTCTAAGCCCAATGTAATGGTGAGATATTCTTAAGACCCTTGATTCCCAAGGGAAGTTTGTTGCTGTCAAAGATAAAATTGGAGTGGTGTAGAATACTTTCCTCGCTAAACTTTAATTAAAAGAGTTATTAAAGTACATTGATTTTGATAATTAGTTGAGTTATTTATTTAAATGCTAAAGTAATTGGCATTTAATATGAATCATTAATCTCAAATGAAGTAATCTCAATAATAAATCACTTTGGAGATTAGAGTTAATTCATAACTCAAAATTGCAAAAACAAGGCAGAAGACACTTACAAGACAATATAAATCACATTCACATCACGTTCACACAGAATATAAATCTTCTTTCAAATTCACTATTAATAACAAAATACAAAATTAAGCTATAATGATATATTATAATTATATATAAAATTTAAAAAATATCCAATATTATTAAAATGAAATAAATTTTCCCAGAGGTGTAGGACGGTCGTGGCGGAGATTATGTTGTTAAGCCATAGGTGATGTTAAAGTCACCCGGTTAAGCCCTCTTGAGGGGACAAGAATCCAACCATGTTAAGGGGTTGGTGTGGCTCGAAGTGCGATCACGGGTGATTTTGATGGCTTAGATGCTGAATTAAGCGGTTTCTCAAGGCGGAGTTAATCCGTAGCCATGAGGTCCTTTCAAATTAACAAAAAATAAAAAAATTCAATGTTATAATGAAAAAAGAAAAAATAAAAGTGAAAAAAAGAAAAAAATAAAATTTAAATTTTATTTGAAACTTGATAAAAAAATATATCAATTTGATATTTGTTTATTGATTATGTGTATTTTATTTTAGGTTTAATAAAAATAAATCAATTTAATTGTTTTTATCAATTTGATCTTGTGTAGTCCACATAAAGGGCAGGGACTTTAGCGATGAGTTCATCGTTGACCGGCTATTAGTTTAGGGTTGACTATAGATTTGCACGATTTATTTCAAATCACATATAGGAAATCAAAATAAGTATTATTTTTAATAATAAAAAAAAATATTTTTAACATTTGATTGGTTAATATCTTTCTGTTATTGCTGCCTTCCCGTCATTCAATGTATTGACAATTAATAGATTTGAGAGTGTGGTCAGCAAATTGGATATCTTCGCTTCTGTAGGCCTGTTCTGTATTGGGTTATAGCCAGTTTTGGGAGAGAAGTGCTCTGTTATCCTTTTCATATTATTAGTCCCTGTCAAAGGCCAGGGACTAATAGCGATGAGTTCATCGTTGACTGGCTATTACTTTAGGGTTGATTATAGATTTTTGATTTATTTCAAATCTGTAACATAGGAAATCAAAATACTTATTATTTTTAATAATAAAAAAAAAATATTTTTTTAACATTTGATTGGCTAATATCTTTCACCTGTTATTGCTGCCTTCACGTCATTCAATGTATTGACAATTAATAGATTTGACAGTGTGGTCAACAAATTGTACTGGGAAGGGCAGCCGACTATTAGTTTTATTTATTTTTCTATGACCGGACATACGATTTGGCATCGATTCTGCTCGTGTTAATGCAAGCTTATTGATACAGCGGAAATTGATGTGAGCTTTCTCAGGTTAACAATGGCTTCCGAAACCTCTCTCCTGGACTGGTACTGCAAGCCCGAGACGAACGTCGCCTGTATATCCATAGCAGCAAGTGCCTTCAGCGCTTACACACCCTGCGCTACTGAAACCCTGGTGGTTTCCTTGTCGTATTTTGTTCTCTGGTGCTTAATTTGTTACAGGATTTATCTCATCCGGAAGGATTCCAAGGTTTTCTCCGTCAAGAGATTTTGTCTGCAATCCCGC
>SNQJ01S0176165.1:0-20114 GCA_010110895.2 Picea sitchensis | reverse complement strand
TGTCAAGGCATTCTCTAGAATTTTGTTGAAGGCTTCTACCGTGCCATTTTCTTGTGGATGATACAATGTGCTTTTTTGGTGATGAAATTCAAACTCTTCCAGTATCGCTCGGATGGTGCTGTTTATGAAGTGCGTTCCTTGGTCACTCATCAAAATTCTTGGGCACCCAAATCTAGTAATTACATGTTCAAACATAAAGTGTGCAACTGTCTATGCGCTGCAATCTTTACTGGTGCGGATTCCTCCCATCTTGTTAGGTATTCCGTCGCGATGATAATATATCTCACCCCTGTTCTTTTGGCTGGTGGGTTAATTGGTCCCACAAAGTCTATCACCCATTTTTTGAATTCCTGAAGTGTCACTTGTGGTCGTAGTGGCATCTTGTCCCTTCTGTTGGGTTTGCCTACCCTTTGATAGACATCACATTACTAATAGTATTCTTTCGAGTCTATGTGGATCGTTGGCCACCATAATCCTACGCATAGTAGCTTCTGCACGGTAGCTTTTCCTTCATAATTCCCTCCTATTATTCCCTCGTGGGCTTCTGCTAAAATTCTTGGTTGTTCGTGGTCTAGTACGTATCTTCGTAAGATGCTATCTATGACCATCTTGTATAGATGTCCTGTGATCAATTGATAGTTGGTTGCTCGGACTACCAGGTTCTTCTTCTGCGTGGTGGTATATTCTTGCGGTGCAATACCTATGCTCAAGTACTAGATGATCTTTACGAAGTAATAATCAAAAATCTATACTGAGAATAATTGTGCATATAGATAGTTGTCTTCTAAATTTGTTGGTTCATCTTCATTTGCGACCCTCGATAGGTGTTCCGGTCCTGCATTTAGTTTTCCTGGTTTAACTATTACCTCAAAGTCAAATTCTTGGAATAACAATAACCATCGACAGATTCTCCCCCCCAACACTGGCTTGTTGACTAGGTATTTCAAAGCTGAGTGATCTGTAAACATCTTAAAGTGTTTTCCTAATAGGTAATGTCTGTATTTATGTAGTGCATAAACCATAGCTAGGCCTTCTCTTTCTGTTGTGTTATAATTCTGTTCTAAATATGATAATTTTCTTCTTGCGAACGCTATCGGGTGATCCAAGTCTCCTGCTCCTGGTTAAGCTAGGATAGATCCAAGTGCTATCACTGATGCATATACATGTACATGGAATGCCTTCTCCTAATCTAGAAATACCAATATTGGTGCGATGACCAGATTTTCCTTCAGGGTATCTAGACCGTGTTAGCACTCGTCGTTCCATTGATACTTTGTATCCTTCCTTAATAGTTTTTCCATTGGCGCTATAATCTGTGCGTAGCCTTTGATGAATTTCCTGTAATATCCTGTATGTCCTAGCGTTTCTCTTAGTTGGCGGACTATTTTTGGTGCTGGTAGATTAACAATGACTGCGATTTTGGCTGGATCCACTAGAAAGCCCTATTTGCATACTATGTGTCCCAATAGTATCCCAAATGGTGTTCCCAATATGCATTTCTTGATATTCAGTGATATCTAACACTGTCTGCATCGTTCTAGCACCAGTCGTAAAACTTCCACATGGTTTTTCAACAGGCTATAGACCGTCCAATCATCCAGGTATACTTCGAGAAATTGGTGGATGAATTCCTTAAATTCTGCGATGACCACTCTAGAAAATATCACAGGTGCATTCTTCAGTCCGAACAACATGACTGTATACTGATAAGATCCCCATTCTTTCACGAACATGGTCTTGTGTCTATCCTCCTATGCTATCTTAATATGATGATATCCTGAGAATCCATTGATGAATGAGTAGGCTTCGTGGCCTCCTATGTTCTCGAGTACTTCGCCCGTGAACGGTGTGGGGAATGGGTTTTGTAGGCATACACCGTTCAACTTCCTCAAGTCGACGCATATCCTGATCCCTCTTCCCTGTTTCTTGTTTTGTACTACCATTGAGCTTATCCATTCTGATTCTTTGACTGGTTCGATGATGCCGACCTCGAGCATCCTGTCGATCTTGTCTTTAACTTTCCATTTATATATGGGATTCAATCTATATGGTCTTTTTTTAATGGGTCTCGCATCAGGTTTGAGTGGTATATTCATTTCTCCTAATTCTCCGGCTATGCCTTTCATCTCTATAAAGGTTGTGGGAAAAAGGTCGTTGTATTCACACAACAATTCTGTGATACTTTCTAGTGTCTGTTCGTCCTAGTAATCTCCAATGCTGACCATTTTGGGCTGCTCGACGGTCCCTATGTTAACCTTCTTTATCTTGATTGGTGAAAATATGACCTTTGACTCTAAGGGTGGTCCTTCCACATCTCTCTCGCCTTTGACTTCTTCGATCCGAATATCACGCAGATCATATTCCTCCATTGCTTCCTTCTGTACGTTGTAGCATGACAGTAGATCCTTGACTGTCTACTTATTTCACTGATGTAACTCTGTGATAGCTTCTACTTCTGGTTCTTCAATGAATATGATGTTTCTGATCCATTTCAGGGCCACGTCTATGTTGGGGTTCTCATGCTCGAATGAGAAAGTGGCTGTAAATTTCTATTGGAGTGTCGCCCATGTCTTGGTTTCTTTACGCATTTCCTGTTCCATATACCAATTCGCTGGTATGCCCTCTAAAGTATGAATGAAGTGGTGAGACCATTCCTCCGGTGGCGTCATTTTCCACAACGTTTTACACTCCTCCAAGTGTTCTGCTGGTGTGCCTAGTCCATCATATTTCGGTTGTTTTTTACCTGTCTATTCTGCGCCGAACCTTATGCGCAGTAATCAATTACATTGGTACCAATATGTAATAGTTTCTTTGTGTGCACCCCACCATCTTGCGGGTGTAGCCTTTAATGCTAAATCCAGTGCTAGCAATATTTGTTTTTCTAATACTTCATCTTCATATTGTGTCAAGAAAGTTTCCAAATCATTTAGCCCGTGAAAACTGGGTGGTTCTCTGATTTCTGTGCCAATCCACCGTACTACGTGGTCCATTCTGGCACACCTTTTCGTGGATACTTCATGTAGTCTTTGCTGCCAATTTTCTAACCCGGTGTCTGAGTCTGTTGTACATGAAGTAATGCTCTACCAACTGAGTACCCCATTTGCAGTTGGGTTTATGTAGTCCGCATCGCGTGCAGTTGTTCTGTACAACTAGCCGATCTCTTCTAAATCCAGACAAGTGGGTTCTACGAACCTCTCGCCTTATGATGGGTCGAGCCAGGATATGACCCTATAGTCCCCCGACTCAAATGTCATTTTTCTGGTTTTTAAGTTGATTATGGCCTGGTTATCGAACGCCCAATCCAGACCAAGTAGCGCCGGGTAAGGTGTGGTGCCGTCTACTATTTAGATGACTTCAAAGTCTACCTTAGTGCACACACTATCCAGATCTACCATCACTCCTTTCAGTATACCTATTGGTAGGACTCTATGTTGGTTTTCTAGATTTAATTGAACAGTTGAGTATCCCAGTGTAGGTTCTCCCATGCATTGCCATGTAGCTTTTGGTAGTACATTCACTTCGGATCCTAAATCTAGTATAATATCTCCCATATTGAAATCCCCAATGTTATAATTTAGTCTAAATTCCCTACTTGTTCTTCTTCTTGTGTGTAGGTGGTTGACAGTTTTCAATTATGGCTTCTGTTCCGTCTTGCTGCTACATTTTTCTAGGATGTTTTGTAATTTTTTGACAGATGAAGGATCACTTAACATTTTGATGCATGATTTCAAAAAGTCTTTGATAGTACTTACTTGTTCCTTGGGTTGTATTTTGTTGGTATGGTCCAATGATGGTGAAATTTCATATTCCAGAGCTTCCTTTCTCTGTTGTGCAGTCGATGCAACGTTCTCCTTCTAGAATTCTTGTCGGGCTTCTATAAAAATCTCCTTCTCCTTGTGAGCATCAAAATGCTTCTTGGGGTCAGTGTTCTTCTTTACCCATTGGTTCTGCATTGGTTCCTATCGAACTACGTCATTTCCCGCTTTCCTTCCTCCTCGAGTGACTATGTTGATGTTCCGTCCGTCATCCCTTGCTTTGGCTGGAATCCACTGAAAATTTTGGTTATTTTGATTCCTTTTTTCCTGGATATTTACAAGTTATGTCGGACATTCCTCTGTATCATGGTCCGATGCGTGACAATACATACAAGTCGCTGGTGGTAGTGGGCACTCCCATGCATATTGTCTTGGTTGCTGGCAATTATGACATGTGACTGGTCCTCTACCACATCCAAAACCTCCTCTGGGTCGTCCTGCTCCTCTATACGTTGTGCGATCACCTCGCGGCGTGTTATACTATGGTCCCTTATTACACTGCACAGTATTATATGGGGTTGGGGCTTGAGTGAACTATGGTGATGATTGCCCAGTCATCATTTCTGCCTGTACCCTGTATGCATATGATGTTCTTTCCCGCATCATCTCCATAGTTCTGCAATCTTTGTCGTCATGGCCGACTGACTTGAAAAAGGTGAAATATGAGTTCTTTGGGACTGTTTGGTATTTCTGCATAATCATGCAGTGGTAAGGGTCGTGACCTGGTTTTTTTGCATATTTTGCACCATAATCCTCCCTGTGGTAGTGGGTTTGGCATCCCTATCACCATATACTCTGCGAATGTTGGGCATTCATTCTTATGGTGTCCTTCCATCCTGCAGGTAGTGCACCAAATGACTTCTCATTTGTCCTTGTTCTTATTCTGGTTCACCTGAAATGTTAAGTTCTTTAGATCCTCCTTCAGTTCTTCGATAGCCGAGTCCATCTGCTGGTACTAATTCTCTTCCAATTGCAAGGCTTCCTGTAGAGCCTCTTCCTGCGTATGAAAATTTTGTTGTCGTAATGGATAATTTAAGTGTGGGAGTAGTGAGTTGACAAACATGTGCTGGTGCTGCATATCGGTCATAAGTTATTTTAACTTTCCTTTTAATCGCTTGAATCTTTTATCAATCTCCCATACCGATTCTCCTGGTTTCTGTCTTATTTCAATCATCTCATTCATGTATTTATCTTCTGAGATCCGCTTCTGGAACTCATTTATCAATAGTTTCTTAATGTCGTCCAGTGTCCTTATCGTTCTGGGAACACTATTCATGTCTAGACTCATGTACCAATATAGTGCTCGATCTCTTAGCGTAATCACTAGCTGTGCGAGTTTGGTGTCTTCATCAGTGATTTACTTTGCTTCCCAGATCTTTGCGCAAATGAACATATGCTTCTCAAGGTATTTTGTCGCTTCCCTTCAGAACTTTGGTAATATGTTAGTAGGATTGTGTCCTGCCATTCCAAATACTAAGCTACTCCCTCCTTTGCGTGGTGTAGATACTTGACTAAGGTTGCCTGAACTAGCTCCTCCAATTGTTTCCCTTTGTGTATATGTACTTCCTGCTGTTGGACTTCCTCCGAACTTTGGTTGTCTAAACGATGGTGTTCTCTTTGGTGTATTGGTCCACATGGGTTTATGGGTTCCACACTGACATTAACATTGAAGGGATGGTTGCCTTCTCCTCCTATTCTTGGGCCTCTTGTTTTCCTCTCATATGCGGCGCGCATGATTTCCTCAATCTGCTCCATAGCCTGGAGATCCTCTACCTCTTCCTCATCACTAGCCAATCCCTCCCTCTCGGCTACGACTCTCTTCTTGGTATTCACCTTATATTGGTAGGGTTCTCCGCTACACATCGTTCCCGATGACACCAAGATCCACTTGAGTTGGTCGTCATCCATCAAGATAAGGTCCAAGGGTTCCTCCTCCTTCTTCTCTATATCCTTCCCTCCTTCCATTCCTCCTCTCTCTGTCAATGCTTCCCCCCTTTCCCCATGCACGTAGGGAAGTCTAGCTGTTTGATTCCATTGTCATTACACCTTTGTTATATAGCAATATCTTGATATAAGTATATAGTGATCGAATGTACCTCCCTCTGGGTCCTCGTAGGAACTCTTTATCGGTTGCGTTGTATGACTTTGCTGTGTCTACTGCAAATTCTGTGATAAATCCTACCATAATACTGTCAAGCCAAAAGTCGACTGCGCAGGTGATTTTTTTTCCACTTGTTGCAGCTGCTGGATCTGTACTAGAGTCCAATCTAGCTGTCGAATCTGGTTCGTCGTGTGGTTATCCTTTAACCTTAAGATCCACTCCTATAGTAGATGTGAAAAATTACAGAAAAAGACTTTGTGTAAATCCGTAAATATGTATTTATGCAGGTATTTACACAGTGTGATCCTGGGGTTTCTATTGTCTTTTTGTGAAAACTCTAGCTCTTCAGTTGTCAACCAACCCTCGATTTCTTCTCTTGTGGGGTTCCAAGATCTCAACATCCCCTTCTAATGTCTCATTTCTCTTCTGTTCTACTCCTTCGGTTCTTATTCATTCCATCTCATCTACTCAGTCCTTTCTTGTTCCTCTTAACATGACAATGGAACCATTTGTTGGTCATCAATTCCCTTCTCGGGTTATCTAAATCATTGACACAGGGTTCATGTCATTCGGGGTTCCAACAAAGCCTCTAAAATGGTCGACCCTCCTGGTAAACCAGAAGGCAACACAACACCCGGAAGGCATTGCGCAGTCTCACCTGAGATAGATTTAAATGGGTGGTTGTAAGACTCAGGTGTTCACAGCCTAGGATAGAGTAGGGGATAGGGGTTTCTTGATTAACACCAGATACCATGAGCTGTAAGGGAAACTAATTATTCCTTGGGGTCGCATACGTATATCCCACAGTGTAATTTAATCAAAGTATAACCAGATTCATAACAATGTATTAACTCACAATCTTAACCCATAATTGCTGAAAGAAAGAAGAGACATACATACATTCAACATATTAAATGAGTATTACCGTGGTTCACCCCCTCCTGGGCTACGTACACAAATATTTGGATCTTGGATTTTTTATTATGGCAGTTATTCATTCCTAGCGCCACACACTTACAATTCTCCACAAAACTGGGTAAGATCTATGTGAGGTGAACTAGATCACACCAGGCTCCACAACTTGCAATCTAATCCTTAGATCTACCTTCCCTCGTATCTCCTTTTATCAAAAACTTACAAAATCAGTTCATACAACTAAAACCATTACATATTTCCTACGCTCATGTGTAGTTACAGTCTCCAAAACTGAACTCGAAAACCTAACTCTCGACTCTCGACTCTCAACAACAAATACAATATCATTCATCCACACAATAATCAAAACAACAACAACTACTATATGATACTTTCGTATCTATATTTATACATTTCGAGTTCTTCATCCATTTACAAAATATTATCAAAACCCTAAACCTTCTTATGTTAGGTCTTTCTCCCATGCATGTTGTTCTTCCTCTAGCTATCGCTTTCCTTTGTGCATGCTTTCTTGCATGCGCGCATGCTGTTCTTTTGCCAATTGTTACTTCAGGTTTCTGCATGCTTTCTTTACCACGATCGTTCTTCTTTCCCCTTCATCCTAGTGCCAACAATGAGAATGATAGATGTCAAAGTGGAAACCAATTGATAAAGATGGATCATTGATATGATGCACAGATGAATATGGATCAATGATTTGTCATTGATACATGATGATGCATAGTTTGTTTGATGAAAATATGACTCATTATTGTCTTATCATGATTGATAAGGTACATGAATGGATGAAATCCAAAGTGGTCCCCTTATGGTGAAATCCCTCATGGGAAGATGATTTACAGATTGAGTTATCCTAGAAGAATGGTTGGAGGACCCATGCTTGTATATGGATTAATGAGATGAAGATCAATGAATTTGTTTGTGAAACTATCCTAGATGGATAGTGCTTTTCATGCCATTTTCGGTGGTATGTGGAATGTCACATAACTCCTCACGGTTTGAGAGTTATGGCCTTACGAAGTTGGAGGACCCCCATATGAAGGCTTGAAGCCCCCAAGGTCAAAGAAGTCAAAGTGACCTAAAAGAAGAAATCATTATTTAAATGATAGAAGTGAAAAATCAAGGAAGAATATGTTTAAAATGATAAAATGTTAAGGAGAACTTTCTATTTATGGAAAGTGGTTAACCCTAAAATAAGGAAAATGGGTTAAGTAATGAAAAACACAGAAAGTGGGTTAAAATAAGGAAAAGGAGTTAAGTGACCTAGAGGATGAAAGTATAAATAAGATAGCATGGTCTCTTGTAGATCATCCTTTTGTGGATGAATGGAGAGCTTCTTAATGGTATATTTTGAATTATTGATGGAGAGCTTCTTATTGGTGTGGATCTCTTGAGCATGATTGAAGATCTATTAGGAGAAAGAGCAAAGGCGAGGATCTCATGGACATCAAAGTTCGGCAATGCGAGATCTTGTCGGGGAAAAAGTCACCAGACTTGAAACCCTAGTTTACAGCGAATTTATCATTAATTTTGTAATGGGATAGGAATGTGCGTACCGCCTTGAATATATATGAGGACAATGTGTGTACAATGGATGGAATGATTAAGAATTGTGTTTGAGATGGTGGCAATCTCTTGGATGATGAGGCGGGTTCCATATCTGCATTCTATAGACTCGGATCTATCACTGAGACGCGGGTATGGTTACATTATTGTCTTGATGGATACTATTGTTTGATGTGTTGTGAATGCTTAGGGAATTCTTGGGCATGGATTCTATGATATGGTTGGTTCGATGATTTAGTGGTGACATGATTTTTATGGTACATACTAGTTGTTTATGCATGATTGAGATAGCATCCATATTGATTTGTTTTGGAGCATAGGCAAGATTTTGGAGAGCTTGGATGTGTTGTATTTGTTTGAAATTGGTCATATTGGACCCGATTGAGAGACAGAAGAGAGTGATATATTGATTGTAGAGAATCCGAGTTGATATTGAAGGACAAACCCTAAAAACTTAGAAGGTATACACAGGTTGTTGTATACAGCAGCATGCATATGCGAGTTGTAGTGAGCATTGGATGAAGCGGTGGCATTACCTATTAATGATTGATATCTATTGATGATTTTTGCCTCATCTCATTTGATGTTGATAATGTAAGCTAAATCTTGCATATAGAGTTTTGTGCTCTTGTAGATTTGTACTCTATTCAATTGTTGTAGATAAACCACGGATTGTTGTCCACTTAATAAAAGAATTGTACATACATCTTGTGTTCTTTATTGTTCCTTGTATTGATGAATTGATGATGATATTGCCGATATATGTTCTCCATCCTAGCGGTTATAGAAATGACAACAATGAGTAATGAATAAAATGTTGAATGTTAACTAGGAAGTTTTTAAAGAGGGAATCTTTTGGGAAAAGAGAGCCCACACTCATTCACCCTCTAGAATTATTGGTAGGTGTGTCCAATTTTTTTTTGATAGAGGGCATGTTTAATGCCTTTTTTCTGAAAGTGTTTTATCAATGGCCTCAAGGATGAGATTGATGACCATGTCCTCATGGCTCAACCCAACTCGAGGGTTGAATTGGAAGCCTACTAAAAAAGATAATAAGCAAAATAGGTTGTATCTTCTTAAAACCATAAACCCTCCTTTATCCCTCCGCGATGAAGCGGTACAATCCATTACTCTCTCCATCCCATTAAAGATCCAAAAGTTGTCCTGGGATGAAATGGTTGAACGACAGCTCAAAGGCCTTTGTTATAATTGTGATGACAAATATTTCACAGACCCACAAGTGTAAGGAACAAAGATTTTTATAGGTCCTTGGAGATATTTGAGGAGAGGATGTTGAAACTCCCCCTTGTGTTTGAGTCACCCGAAACCACTGACACAACCCCTCCCTCAAATCCTATCCAGTAGAACCTGTCATTTCCCTCGATGCTCTCATTGGATTCTCTGCTCCCCAAACCCTCAAATCATCAGGTTACATCAAACATAGGAAGGTCATCGATACGGTTGATAGTGGAAGCACCATAATTTTATTCATCATACCACATTCCCAAAGAAACTCATTGCTACATCCATGCCATCAATGGTTTCAAATCATGATTGTTAATGGTGGCTCCATGAAATGTGGAGGTGTTTTGAAATGTATGTCTCAAATTGGTGACTACCACCTCAAATCTCATATGTTTGCTATGGGCATGAGTAGGTTGTGACATTGTGTTGAGTCTGGGGCATTTGGGACTTTACAGGTCCCTTTCTCATGGATTTAAGGAATTAACCATGCAGATCCCAACCAAGAGGCCAGCAATATAAGTTCAAGGCATCACCTCCCGGTTCACCTAAGATCATTAGTTCCCATGCATGGAAAAGCTGCTCAAAAGGTCATTAGGGTGTTATTACCCAACTCCATGCCATACAAGCAAAAAGACACCCTAGATGCTGCAAGACCTCCAATCCATCCTTTCTAAACATCAAGTGGACTTTTCCACTCCTTGGGGACTCCCCTCCTTCCCGTGGTGTTCGTGTTTCACACTTTGTAACATAGATATGTCATGATGCTTGCCAAAAATAAGGAAATTGAGAAAATGGTCCGGGGACTCCTTAACATGAGTTATCTTGCCCTAGATAGAACCCCTATTCTTACTCATCACCAATGGTCATGGTTTTGAAGAAAGAAGTTTCTTGGAGATTGTGTCATGACTTTTGTGCCCTCGATAAACTTACCATTAAAGACAAATTTCCCACCCCTCCACAGCAATTGATGACCTCTTGGATGAGAATTGATTGGCACCTAGTTCTTTACTAAAGACTCAATCTTAGTTACGGCTACCACCGGATGGTATGAAAGGAAGGCTGTTCCAAGACTTCCTTTAGAAGTCATGAGGGCCACTATGAGTTTTGGTCATGCCCTCTGGCTTATGTATGCCCTCCCACCCAACTGGCATGCTGAATCCCACTTTGCGTGTTTGTTTCCATCATTTTGTCTTGAGACATTTGATGATTTTCTCATCTATGGTAAAAATTGGACATACCATCTTACCCATGTGGATCCCAGGTTCTCCATCTCTCTCTCTCAACACCAGGTACTTACTGGAAACAATCTAAATGTGCTTTTGGCACCCCAAGAGTCAAAAGTAGCAGGTCATCTGGTTGGCAAGGATGGGGGTGGATCCTAAGCGATTGAAGCCTTTATGCAAGGGGCGGCCTCACCAAAGACTCTCAAAAGATTTCATGGATTTATGGGCTTAACAGTTATTATCGCAAAGTTTGTTTAAAATTATGGAAAGATTGCGACACCTCTCATTGCACTCTTAAAAATAAGTCTTTCACTTGGAATCCAACAACTACTCAAGCTTTTCAAACCTTGAATATGGCCACATGCACCACTCTAGTCCGACCCTTCCTGATTTCACAAGGGCCTTTGTCTTGGAATGTGATGCTTGAGGGGAAAGAGGTGGTGTTGTCCTTATGCAAGAGGGTTGTGGCCTTTCTTGTTATTGGATAAATCCGTGAAGTCACCGGACCTGATCCCCTAAGGTCTGTATCTAGAACAAAAGCAAGACAAAATAATACTCTTTCCCTAGATTTAGACTATTGAATGTACTAGAAGGCAAGAACAAAGGACATACCTCATGATCGCAGCTTCCTTAAGTCTCTGTTGTCCCTGCTTAGCTCCGGTGCTCTTGTGGAGTCAAGACCAAGACAGCACAAACCAACCAAAGTGAGAAAACTTCAATCTATTCAGCAGTCAATCTATGTATATGATCAAGGAGTTATACAATAAAGTGGAATTAGCAGCATGGGGGAAAGGGACATATTCTTGTATCATATTGATGGAAAGTAAAGATTACAACTGAGCCTTGATGTTGCAAACTTCCTTCGCGATGGCTCTTGACTTCGACACACACACTTGCTCACTTGTATGAAGAAGATCAACCACACCTTTGATAAATTTGTTGGAGTTCTTAGCCACGACACCATCGGTCCTTCACACAATCCTTTTCACTAATTCTCCAATGAATCACTTGTTTGTTTGCTTCTAACCTTTCCATGAGAATTCCCTCAATATATAGGAGAGAGAATGGATTAGTTACTTGGATAAGAATGATCCCAAAATATCGGGGAATCCAGTACCCAGGTAACCATTCGAATTCCATATCATCCTTCTAGAATATACCCTTCTAGAAGCTTCGAGAGTCATCTTTCCCTTCTTTAGAAAGAGTTCGCCCCCTAGCAATACAACACAGTGCAAACTTCTCACCCCCTGGCTTAAAATGATCTGCGAGAATCATGCATTCATGAGGAAATGTCTATCAACTGCGAACAATCCTTAAAAATGTGATTCGGAAAGAGATGAAGGTAACTTTTTCAGGAGAAAAGTTCTAATGAAGAGACTGAAATACACCATCATCAATACATCATCATGATGACCAAAATTGTGGATAGCATTTACCCGATATGGTGTAGAAATAAATCACGGGAAAATAAATATGAAAAGGAAATGTTAGCTGATGCATGCCGTTGATCTGTGGCACTCTTATCTATTGGGGAAATGCTTTAAAATTAAAGACAGACCATCAAAACCTCAAAGCATTTTATGGAACAAGGCATTTCCTCCCCGGGCAACAAAAATGGGTGACCAATCTCTTTGGATATGATTACGAGATCATGAAAGAAAAAGGCAAAGACAATGTGGTTGTGGATGCACTTTCCTAAAATTATGAAGATAAAAGATCCCTTTTTCTCTTTCTTTCATTGTACCACATTGGCTCCAAGACGTTCGCCAGGAGATGGCCTACGATTCCAAAACTTTTCGACTGATCCAACAATTGCAATCCAATGCTCCGGCTTCCCCAGGGGTGCCAGCTCCATGATGAGGGTGATACAAGGTTGTTGTATTTAAAGAAAACAATCCAAACTTAAATCCGCGGTACTTTCGGAGCTTCATGCTACCCCCTGGAGTTAGGGCACTCGGGTTTTACCAAAACCTATGGCAGGGGTCCAGCATGCTCTTTTTACGGGATGGCATGAAAACAAGACGATCATAATTTTAGGCTGAATGCTTGATGTGTCCCTAATGCAGGGTGACACATTCAAATCTCGGGCATACTACAACTGATTTCGATTCCACACGCTATTTGGAGGATATCTCTATGGATTTTATTACAGGCTTACCAAATCCGAGGCTCATCAGTCATCATAGTGGTTGTTGATCACCTTTCAAGTATGGTAATTTACGTGCTCTTCAACACCCATTTTACAACATCCATGGTGGCTCAACTTTTCATGGATCAAGTCTTCAATCTTCATGGCATTCCAAACTCTATTGTTTTCACAGTCGTGACCCTACTTTCACTAGTAATTTTTTGGCAAGAATTGTTCAAAGCCACAAGGCACCCAATTGCATCTTAGCATAGCTTATCATCCAGGCGTGGTCAAGCAGTTGTCAATAAGTGTTTGGAAACATATTTGGGGTGTTTTTCCTCGAGAAAGAAAAATGATTGGGCTCAATGGTTACCACTAATAGAATGAATGGTGGTACGGCATACCACACAACTACATGCATGACTCCTTTTAGGCGTTATATGGACAAAACCCACCTTTAGTTCTCTCATACTTACACGGTGCCTCGAAGATCAGCGGTTGACCAAACGCTTGAAGTTCGAGAGGCTATTCTCTGGCCCTCAAAGAATTTAGCCATGGCACAAAATCGCATAAAAAAAACAAGCAAATCAAAGGTTTCTCACGAGCGTTAATTTGCAGGGGATCAGGTTTTTTTCTTCGACTGCAACCTTACAAAGAAAAATTCCCTCAAAGAGGTGAGCATTGTTAGAAGCTAGTGCCCAAATGTTATGGTCCCTCATACGGTTCTCAAGCGTGTGGGACGGTGAAAGCTATCCGATTAGCTTTGTCTAGTCATTCTAAGATACATCTGTTTTCATGTTTCATGCTTAAAGAAGGTGATTGGAACTAGTGCCAAATTCAAACCAACCTTCGATTTAGCCGAAGAAGAGTCCATTTGGCTACAACCACAAGCATTTTTGGACCAGCGTGGCGTCGCCTACGTCGGCGAGAGAACCATAAAGGAAGTGTTAGTCCGGTGGAAAGATATGACTCCAACAAATGCCGCTTGGGAACCATCTGCAAATTACGCAACAATTTCCACATCTCAAGCCTTGAGGGAACACGACTATTTTAAGGGGCGGACATGTTAGGGTCCTAACGCATACATAGGTAGAACAATATACCGAGGATGTAATAATAAAGGTCAATTTTAATAAAGCCTTTCAGTAAAATAGAATAATTGAATGTAAGAATACCTAATGAAGCTTGCTTCTAGGCGGATCTTCCTCTAGATGTTTCTTTTGATGAACATATTTAGTATAAATAGGTTGAGGGTGAGAAAACTGAAAACTGGTATTATTGTAATAGAGCTCTTGCTCAATTAGAGGTTTCCCCTCGAAGAAGGGCCAGCTGAACATTGCTTTCAGAATCAAAGTGCTATTTCTATTGTTATTCTTATATCATTTCAATGATATTGTGGTGATTATTTACAATTATATTGTTTGGTATTACCATTTCTAGCATTTTATTTACGTTGCATACTTTTTATATTTGGTGTATTACGAGGAAAGAAAACAAAGACCCAGTTTAAATCAAAGGAATATTCAATGACAAGACCCACTTTGGAAATTGTGCATACTGATCTAGTTGGACCAACTAAAACAAAGGGCTTAAAAGGTGAGAAATACTTCATGTTATTAGTTGATGATTATGCAGAATGGCTGTAGTTTTCTTTCTCAAAAAAATAAGTTGGAAGCTTTTTGAGGCTTTTGAATCTACAAGGAAATGGTTGAAAATGAAATGGATTCAAAAATTAAATGCTTGAGATCAGTGATAATGAAGGAGAGTTCACCTCAAAAGGGAATTTATGGACCTCTGCAACAATCATGGAATAAAAAAGGCAATTCCTACATTTGCTAGGACACCTCAAAAGAATGGAGTTGTTGAAAGAAAGAACATGCACCGATTACATGAAATGGCTCGAACAATGTTAATGGATTCAAAATTGATAATTTTTTTTTTTTGAATAAATGAGTTCATACAACAATTCACATTCAAAGCGAGTAATTCTTAGAAACAACAACGACAAAGAGTCTCATACGAACTATGGAAAGGAATACCAACAAATGTAAAGCACTTTAGAGTTTTGGAAACAAATTCTATATCAAAAGAGAGGATGGAAGAATTGGAAAGTTTGACTCTACGTGTGTGGACAAAGGAGTACTTTCACAGTTACTCAAGCAAAAGGAAAACATACAAGTGTTACAATCTAAGATTGGACGAGGGTTGTGGAAAACATCAACATACAAATTGATGAAACAATTGAGCCCGAAACAAAGAAGAAAATAGATCAAGGAAACAACCCTTAGAAGAAGAAGATGAAAAAGAAGTAGAAGGGAGAGATGAAGAGGATCAGACAAAAATAGAAGAGAAAGTTCAAAAAGTCTCTCCAAAGACACCTAGTGACTAAGTCTGAGAAGATAAATGCTTCGGATCAGATTATGGAAACAAAGATAAGGGAGTTGAGACTACAAGAAGAATCAGTTCACCAGAACAAAAACACCAACACACTCTTATCTACAATTGAACCAAGCTGTTTTGAAGAGGCAACAAGTATGAATCTTGGAATAAGGCCATGGATGAAGAATTGGACCAAATAGACAAAAATGACACCTTGAGATGCTTGGTTCCAAGGCCAGGCATAAGAATGTGAAGTCGACACAAAGTGGGTTAGGGAATAAAATTGAATGAAGATGGACATGTTACAAGAACAAAGCTAGATTGGTATGTAAAAGTATATGCAAGTTGAAGGAATCAACTTTGAAGAGACATTTACTTGAGTTGCCGAATGGAAGCAATCCGTTTGCTTTTATCTTATGCATGCTCCAAAATATTAAAATGTATCAAATGGTGCATTAAATCATCTTTTTGAGATAAGAACTAAAGAAAGTCTACGTGAACAACCAAAGGATTTTAGTTGTCGGAGAAAATCACGATTATGTGTAAATTAAAGAAGGCCTTGATTATAAAACGTGCTCCTATAGCATGGTACTCTATACTAGATAAGTATCTTGCAGCGGTGATCTGAGAAAAGGGAAGTCTGGAACAAACAACACTCTACATCAGAGGTGAAGTCAAGGTAATATTTTATTAATTGGTGCATTTGATGATATTATTTTGGTAGTGATGATGGCGGGTTAAGCCAAAAATTTGCAAAGATATCGCGGGGAATGAATTTGAAATGTAGTTGCCCAGGAGAACTATCCTTCTTTTTGGGACTTGAAATACATCAAAGCAACCAAGGAAAATTTATTTCTCAAAACAATTATATCAGATAAATGCTAAAGGGTTTGGTATGAAGGATTTACGGTAATTATCACTCCAATACAAACCATTTGCAAGTTGAGCAAAGATGATGATTCAAAGTCCTACGGATCAAAAGACAATACATGTCAATGATTGACAACCTAATATATGTGATAGCATCCAGAACAAATGTAATGCGGTGAACGGGCCGAGGTGGTACATTTCAGTAACAAAGGGAATCACATGTATTAGCGATGAAGAGAATTTTGAGGATATCTCAAAGGAACAAAGAGTTTGGATTATGGTATCCAAAAGGAAATGATCTATCACTTATTTTCTACATATGTAGATTAGGCGAGGTTATTGATGTTTGATGAAGCACCAGTGGAGCACCATTCTACTTGGGTGAGTGTTTAGTATCGGATAAGTAAGAAAGCAATCATCAATAATGCTTACATCTCACAGCCGAGGCATAGTACATTTACAACAACATCATGTTGTACATATGTTCTTTGGATGAAACAAACTTTGACATATATATAGGTTGAGTATGATGAGCCCATTCCAATATATTGTGATAATACAAGCACCATCAATATCTCAAAAGAACCTTTGGGTGCCTCAAGACGAAACACATTTCCAATCAAGGTATGTTTTACGGAATAGGTTCTAGAAAGAACATCAAGAGTTGAGGTATGTGGGAACAAAAGAACAAGTGGAAACATGTTACAAAACCACTTCCGGAGAGAAGCCTTTGAGAATTATCTTAAGCTGCGAGGAGACTAGGAGTTTTTTATACTCCAAAAATGAATGCTTTGAATTCTTATCTTATATGTCTTATATGTGTACGAGGAATCGCCATAAGAAACTGATTCAGGTTAGGGGGAGCAGCCCGGATGGAAAGATACCTTTGCCATTGACAAAGGGGGAGATATTTATCGGAATCTGAGAGAAAGAGCATGGTTTGAAGGGGGCTTGATTTATCAGATGCAGAGGACAGAGAGATGGTTTTAGGTGGATCATGAGTGATATGATTTCTTTATTGGATCATAGTGTTTCCATCAATGCAAAGGGGGATATTGTTGGTAAAGGTTGGTTGTCATTGATGTCAGCCGTTGAAGAAAAGACCAACAACACGGGGTTGGATAATGGACCCAAGATTGTTTGATGTAAATATGAATCGTTATTGTCTTGTCATGGTTTATAACAAGTAGAAATGGATTAACTCAAAGTGGTCCCCCTTATGGTGAAATCCCTCCACGGGAAGATGCTGGATTGAGTTATCCTAGAAGTATGGTTAGAAAAACCATGCTTATTTGTGGAATAATGAGATGAATTCAGGTCATTTTTCATTGAAAATATCCTATATGGATAGTTCTTGTCATGCCATTTCGGTGGTATGTGGAGCGTCCTTAACTCCTCGCGGTTGAGAGTTATGGCCATGAGAAGTGGAAGACAGGTTTGAGTAATGGACCCAAGTTTGTTTGATGTATAATGGGTACGAGTTTTGATATATTTCAAGTAATAATATTTATATATGGATGGTACATGTCATTCCATTTCGGTGGTATGTGGAGCGTCATAACTCTTCATGGTTTGAGAGTTATGGCCTTCACGAAGTTGGGGAGGACCCTCTTATGTCATCTAGAAGCTCTAAAATGTCAAAGTAGTCAAAAGTGGTTTAAGAGATTTTTAGAAGGTAAATAATAAAGTGAATTGATGAGTGTATTATATTCAAAGTGAATACAAAATAAATTATTTAAATAATAAATTTAATGGAGAAATTAGAAGTGGGTTAACTCTAAAATAAAGAAAGTGGGCAAAGTGACCTAGAAGATGTTTTAAGGAAGCTACTTGGAGGTATAAATAAGAAGCAAGGCTCTCTAATTTTAGATATGCTTGAGAATATTGAATACCCTATGGGTTTTGAGGTAACCAAAGGGATATCTAAGCCCAGATTTTGAGGAAGATTGAATAAAGAAGGGAGAAATTCAAGGAAGGATAAATTCTTTTGATGATGCTCTGGGTATGTTATTCTGAGGTCATCTCACCATTTTCACAATAGTTTTTTTTTTTTTTTATGTAATTATTTAGACTGTGAAATTTATATTCCAGTGAGGAAACATATCAAGTATATGTGGTAAACAATTCATCTTGTGGGTAAAGTAGTCAAAGTGGTTTAAGAGATTTTAGAAGGTAAATAATAAAGTGAATTGATGAGTGTATTATAATTCAAAGTGAATACAAAATAAATTATTTAAATAATAAATTTAATGGAGAAATTAGAAGTGGGTTAACTCTAAAATAAAGAAAGTGGGCAAAGTGACCTAGAAGATGTTTTTAAGGAAGCTACTTGGAGAGTATAAATAAGAGGAAAGGCTCTCTAATTTTAGATATGCTTGAGAATATTGAATACCTATAGGTTTTTGAGGTAACCAAAGGATATCTAAGCCGAATTTTTGAGGGAAGGTGAATAAAAGAAGGCCGAAATTCAAGGAAGGATAAATTCTTTTGATGATGCTTTCTAAGGTATGTTATTTACAGGTCATCTCACCATTTTCACAATAATTTTTTTTATAGAATGAATCATACCGTGAAATTTATATTCCATTGAGGAAAAATATTCAAGTATATGTGGTAAACAATTCATCTTGTGGGTCATTTAATTTTTGGAGTTACACTCCGTGGAAAATAGGGTTTGTGGCTAGTCCCGAAACTAGTCAAAAACAAGTGTTTTGGGTAAAAACATCATAAATTCTTCATAACAAATCCAAATTCAGTAAGACCAAATGTGTTGGTCATATTATAGTCTTTAGTATTCTTTGTAATAGTTTCATATCTATTCAACAAATATTCCGTGCGGGGCATGCTCTACAATTTCACTCTTTAGAATAAGCTAGAATTCATAAAGGTATGCCATTTTTGCTATAACTATGTTTATGAGAGGTTCCAAGTAGTGACACCTGGAGGAATTGCATAAAACACACCGAAGAACATTGTGTATCATTTTCATATCTTTATTCATTATAGGTACAAAGTTATGATTATTTCAAGTTAGGGTTGTTGACTAATCGAAAACTAGTCATGTGAGACTAAAGAAAAGTTTGATGTAAATGCTAGTCTCTTGTTGTTTAAAGTTAAGGAAGGTTTGCAGGTATGTGATCATATACACCAGGTCTATTACAAAGTTACAAATCATATTTGGATGATGAAATTGATGAGGGATTTTGGTTGAGGTACAAGTTGGGTACATGGTTGAGACAAGTAGTTGATGAGTTGGCACATACATGAGGTGTATAGTTGATGATGTTGGTACATACTGATGAGTCATAGTTGATGAGTAGTTGACACATGATTAGTACATACTTGGTACATGGTTGGTTGCACTTGTTTATGGCACATGTTGATTACAGATTGTTTGGTACAAGTTGGTGCATGATTGATGCACTTGTTTATGGTACAGGTTGGTGCACTTGTTTATGGTACAAGTTGATTACAGGTTGAGGTACAGGTTGATGCATGGTTCAGGTTTATTGGTATAGGTTTATAGTGGTATATCTCATAGTGATAGTGTGACAGTGGTTACATCATTCTACTTCTACTTCAGGGCGGTTGGACGGGGCAAGAAAATGTGGTTGTAGCCACCTTCCGGTTGTAGCCGAAGAACATAGGGGGTTGTAGCTTCCTTCTAGTTGTAGCCAGAGAATTGGGGAGTTGGACCTTCCTTCAGATTGTAGCCTGAGAAACTAGGGGGTTGGAGCCTCTTTCCAGTTGCAGCTTGAAAACAAAGGAAGTTGGTGCTTCCAATGAATGTAATTCTTCAAGACATATAAGAAAAAGCATTCCGTGGTTTTCTCCCGATTTGGGTTTCCACG
>SNQJ01S0176164.1:0-19998 GCA_010110895.2 Picea sitchensis | reverse complement strand
GGTATGGGAGGGTTTCAAGACTCAAGGATGTTTGATGTCCCGACCACATAATCATTGAGATCGTCCATGTTTTCAACAACGTTAACAATGGGGTATCTCATATTTTTCAAATGTCGTTGTTTCCATTCATAGAATCTTTGTTGGAACTCTCTTGAAATGTCATGGAACTTCAAATTCCGCCACCATAAATTTCATACACCAACCCCACATATTGAGCACTAGTGCATGGGGCGAACATTGAAATTTCTTCAATATGTGCCTGTATGCATCAAAATTTGACATGTTTAGACTAGACACATCCCTTGACGGTATGGGTTGGTTTCAAGACTCAAGGATGTATGATGTCCCGAGCACATAATCTTTGACATCATCCATGTTTGTATCAATGTTTGTAATGGGCGTATCATTGTCAAATGTCGTTGTTTCTGTATGTAGAACTTTTTTTGAATTCTCTTGAAATTTCATGGAACTTCCAATTCAACTTCCACCAAAAATGTCATGCATGAACCATGCATAAGGATCAGTGAATGGGGCCAACATTCAAATTTCTTCAATATGTGCCTATATGCATTGAAATTTGACATAGATAGAATAGAAACATGCCTTGACTATCTGGGAGGGTTTCAAGACTCAAGGATGTATGATTTCATACAAAAAAAAATTGAAACATTTTTAATGTTGGCCCCATTCACAGGTCATTGTTGCCCATCATGCACTATATCCCTAGTACAATGTCTTTTAATAGTTGTTTCCTAGAAAATTTGACCCATCATTTCTAAATTTGGATTATTGAGTAACTAAGGGGAATATAGTGTGGGGGTTATGTGAATAATGGTGAGAATGATCATAAGAGAATTTCCATGAGGTAGGAGAATGAATGAATGAGTCACACTTATTGAAAATGTTTAAACTCCCTGCTAATGTGGGGATTTCTTTAATGTTGGAGGATATCAAAGATGTGTCATTGCTACTAAGTAGACATATGTTAGTGAGAGTGATCTCATCATCTCCTCATCTTCACTCACAGATTCTTCAGAGTACGATGTCATCGTGTCATCATTTGTATTACTGTTGTGATTCACCCACCACAAATGTCATCTTGCACCAACCCCACATAGTGAGCAATGAATGGGGACAATGTTTAAATTTCTTCAAACTGTGCATGTATGCATCGAAATTCGACATAGTTAGGCTAGACACATAGCTTGACGGTATGGGAGGGTTTCAATACTCAAGGATGTATGATGTCCTCACATAATCTTTGAGATAGTCCACATTTGCATCAACGTTCATCATGTTGCACCTCTCATTGTCATCATTAGTCATTCCCTTCTATAGAATCGTTGTCATAACTATCTTGGAATTTGTCATGGAAATTCAAATACACCCATCACAAATTTATTCCACCGACCCCACAGAGTGAGCAATGAATGGGGCCAAAGTTGAAATTTTTTCAATCTGTGCCTGTATGCATCGAAATTTGACATGGTTAAACTAGATAGTTGCCTTGAAGGTATGGGAGAGTTTCGATACTGAAGGATGTGTTATGTCCCCGCCTAATATTTGAGATCATCCATGTTTTCATCAACATTCAATATAATGGATGTCTCATAGTGACCATAGTGAATTGGGCCTGCCTTGAAGGTGAATGAGCATAGTGAAATTTCTTCCACTGACCCCGCATAATGGGCAGTGAATTGGGCCAATGTTGAAATTTCTTCAAACCGTGCATGTATGCACTGACATTTGACATGGTTAGACTAGACATATGCCTTGACGGTATGGGAGGGTTTCAAGACACAAGGAATATGTATGATGTCTCGACCACATAATCTTTGAGATCCTCCATGTTTGCAACAATGTTCATAATGGGGTATCTCATATTTGTCAAATGTTTTTTTTTTCATCCGTAGAATGTTTGTTGGAACTCTCTTGAAATGTCATGGAACCTCAAATTCAACCACCACAAATGTCATGCACCGACCCCACATAGTGAGCACCAGTGAATGGGGCCAAGTTGAAATTTCTTCAATATGTACCTGTATGCATCGAAATTTGACATGGTTAGACTATACACATGCCTTGATGGTATGTGAGGGTTTCAAGACTCAAGGATGTATGATTTTCCGACCACATAATCTTTGAGATCATCCATGTTTGCAACAACATTCATAATGGACGTCTCATTGTCAAATGTGATTGTTTCCATTAGTAGAATCTTTGTTGGAACTCTCTTGAAAAGACATGGAACTTACAATTCAACATCCACCAAAAATGTCATGCTCCGACCCCTCATAGTGAGCAATGAATGGGGCCAACATTGAAATTTCTTCAATATGTGCCTATATGCATCGAAATTTGACATGGTTAGACAAGACACATATCTTAACAGTATGGGAAGGTTTCAAGAATCAAGGATGTATGATGTCATAAAAAATAATTTTGAAAAAATTTCAATGTCGGCCCCATTCACAGGTCATCGTTGCCCATCATGTACTCTAGCCCTAGTACAATGCCTTTTAATAGTTGTTTCCTAGAAAATTGGAACGGTCATTTCTAAAGTTGGATTATTGAGTAACTAAGGGGAATATAGTGTGGGGGTTATGTGAATAATGGTGAGAATGATAACAAGAGAATTTTCATGAGGTAGTAGAATGCATGAATGAATCACAATTATTGAAAATGTTTAAGCTTCCTATTGATGTGGGTATTTATTTAATGTTAGAGGATATCAAAGATGTGTCATTATGACTAAGTGGACAAATTTTGGTGAGAGCAATGTCATCAAATCATCATCTTCACTCACATATTATTCAGAGGATGATGTCATCATATCATCATTTTTATTACTATTTTGATTCACCCACCACAAATGGCATCTTGCACCGACCCCACATAGTCAGCAGTGAATGGGGACAATGTTGAAATTTCTTCAAACTGTGCATATATGCATCACAATTTGACATGGTTAGACTAGACACATGGCTTGACGGTATGGGAGGGTTTCAATACTCAAGGATGTATGGTGTCCCCACATAATCTTTGAGATTGTCCACATTTGCATCAACATTCATCATGTTGCACCTCTCATTGTCCTCATTCGTCATTCCGTTCTATAGAAACATTGTCGGATCTATCTTGAAATTTTTCATGGAAATTCAAATACACCCATCACAAATTTATTCCACCAACCTTCCACAACGTGTAGTGAATGGGGCCAACGTTGAAATGTTTTCAATTTGTTTCCGTATGCTTCAAAATTTGACATGGTTAAACTAGATAGTTTCCTTGAAGGTATGGGAGGGTTTCGATACTTTAGTACATTTGATGTCCCTGCATAATATTTGAGATCGTTCACGTTTGCATCAACTTTAAATATAATGGATGTCACATAGTGAGCATAGTGAATGGGGCTTTCCATGAAGGTGAATGATCATAGTGAAATTTCTTCCAACAACCCCACATAGTGAGCAGTGAATCAGGCCAATGTTGAAATTTCTTCAAATTGTGCATGTATGCGTCGAAATTCGACATGGTTAGACTAGACACATCCCTTGATTGTATGGGAGGGTTTAAAGAGTCAATGAATATGTCTGATGTACCAGCCACATAATCATTGATATCGTCCATGTTTGCAACAAATTTCATAATGGGGCATCTCATATTTGTCAAATGTCGTTGTTTCCATCCCTAGAATTTTTTTTGGAACTCTCTTGAAATGTCATGGAATTTCCAATTCAACCACCACAAATTTCATGCATCGAACCCACATAGTGAGCATTAGTGAATGGGTCCAATGTTGAAATTTCTTCAATATGTATGTGTATGCATCGAAATTTTACATGGCTAGACTAGACACATGCCTTGACGGTATCGGAGGGTTTCAAGATTCAAGGATTTTTGATGTCCCAGGCACATAATCATTGAGATCATCCATGTTTGCAACAACATTAATAATGGGTGTCTCATTTTTTCAAATGTCATTGTTTCCATTCGTAGAGTCTTTGTTGGAACTCTCTTGAAATGTCATGGAACTTCCAATTCCACCACCACAAATGTCATGCACCAACCCCGCATAGTGGGCACTAGTGAATGGGGCCAACGTTGAAATTTCTTCAATATGTTCTTGTATGCATCACAATTTGACATGGTTAGACTAGACACATGCCTTGACGGGATGGGAGGGTTTCAAGAATCAAGGATGTATGATGTCCTCACCACATAATATTTGATATCGTCCATGTTTGCAACAACGTTCATAATGGGCGTCTCATTGTCAATTGTCATTGTTTCAATCTGTAGAATCTTTGTTGGAACTCTCTTGAAATGCCATGGAATTTCCAATTCAAATTCCACCAAAAATTTCATGCACTGACCACACATAGGGAGCAGTGAATGGAGAAATGTTCAAATTTCTTCAATATGTGCATGTATGCATCGAAATTTGACATAGCTAGACTAGACACATGCCTTGACTTTATGGGAGGGTTTCAAGACTCAAGGATGTATGATTTCATACAGAAACATTTTGAAAAAATTTCAATGTTGGCCCCATTCATAGGTCATTGTTGCCCATCATTTATTCCAACCCTAGTACAATGTCTTTTAATAGTTGTTTCCTAGAAAATTCGACCGATCATTTCTAAATTTGGATTATTGAGTAAATAAGAGGAATATAGTGTGGGGGTTCTGTGAATAATAGTGAGAATGATCACAAGAGAATTTACATGAGGTAGGATAATGCATTAATGAATCACACTTACTGAAAATGTTTAAACTCCCTACTGATGTGGGGATTTCTTTAATGTTGGAGGATATCAAAGATGTGTCATTGCAACTAAGTGGACATATGTTGGTGATAGTGATGTCATTAGCTCATCATCTTGACTCATAGATTCTTCAGAGTACGATTGCATTAGATCATAATTTTTATTATTGTTGTGATTCACCCACCACAAATTTCATATTGCACTGATCCCACATAGTGATCAGTGAATGGGGACAACATTGAAATTTCTTCAAACTATGCATGTATGCGTCGAAATTTGACATGGTTAGACTAGACACATGGATTGACAGTATGGGAGGGTTTCAATACTCAATGATGTATGATGTTCCCATGTAATCTTTGAGATCATCCACATTTTCATCAACGTTCATCATGCTTCACCTCTCATTGTCATCATTCGTAATTCCCTTCTATAGAATCGTTGTCAGAACTATCTTGCAATTTTTCATGGAAATGCAAATACTCCCATCACAAATTTCTTCCGTCGGCCCCAGACAGTGAGAAGTGAATGGTACCAACATTGAAATGTTTTCAATCTGTGCTGGTATGCATCGAAATTTGACATGGTTAGACTAGATAGTTTCCTTGAAGGTATGGGAGGGTTTCAATACTTAAGGATGTTTGATGTCCCCGCATAATATTTGAGATCATCCATGTTTTCATAAATGTTCAATATAATGGATGTCTCATAGTGACGATAGTGAATGGGGCCTACCTTGAAGGTGAATGATCATAGTGAAATTTCTTCCACCGACCCCGCATAGTGGGCAGTTAATGGGGCCAACATTGAAATTTCTTCAAACTGTGCATGTATGCATCGACATTCGACATGGTTAGACTAGACGCATTCCTTGAAGGTATGGGAGGGTTTAAAGACTCAAGGAATATGCTTGATGTCCCAACCACATAATCTTTGAGATCGTCCATGTTTGTAACAACATTCATAATGGGGCATCTCATATTTGTCAAATGTTGATTTTTCCATCCGTAGAATCTTTGTTGGAACTCTCTTGAAATGTCATGGAACTTGATTGGTTCAATATCTACTGATACCACATACCAGACATTTTTGTATTGACGCATGTTTTCCATAATATATAATATGATCATCGGGACATGCAACACCCCGTATATTGGCTTTAGGTAGTTGGAATATTATAGTTTACTCAATTATTAACATTTATTTGAGCTCAGTTAGATTGGGATAAATATTTGAGATATGTACATCTTGACCTAATTATGTATTTTCTGATATTATTTTCATTGTTATATGTTCATGATGTTGATTATTATGTGAGTTGGTTAAACATGTAAAAATAAATTTATTAATTGAACATTAAATATGGATTCTTATATGAAATTGTGGTGTATATGCATGGATATGAGTTATTGGTGAACTAAACTACAGGTTGATGAGCTATGTGATAGTCAAATGACTGTAGTGTTAAGAACATACAACTTGCCTAGAGTGATTGTTTGATGATGTGACTCTAAGAACAATAGTTTCACATTATGGATTTATGTAGGGTCTTGACCCTAGTTCTATAAGGAGGGGTGTAGGTATTGCCCATCGTTTATCCTCTGAAACCTAGATTCGTGGGAGGGTTGTGTGAAGTCACGCTCCCTTAGACATGTGATGGCAGCTGGTAGTTGCCTATTGGGGAAGCTTGGTCAACATGTATGACACTTCTGCTTACTGGTTCTATCTGGAGTTAGGTCAATATAGTTGACGCTCTAGCTTAGTCCAACAGAGGAAAGGATATGATGGAAGATGGAAGTAGGTTATGAAGGAAGGATGCTTCGATGTTAGTTGAGAATATTGATTGGGGATTAGAGATTACACTATTGTTTACTCATTTGGTTCCTACCATGTTTAAAACCCTCTTTTTATTTCCTATTGATATTTTAGGTATGATAATGAGTTATTGATGAATTGATTTAATTTTGTTCGTTAAGATTATTAAATGATGCATTACTTGATCTATTGTCCTGCATGTCTTGGTATGATCATATAGGAACTATGCACTAGAGGAAATGGTTGTTTATCATTAGTACATGCGTGAGATATGTGTCTGCTAGCTACACAGACATACCCTACACATGTACATTAGTACAATTAATTAATGTATTAATTATTAAAGTAGATTATTAATTATTTAATTGAATGTTTATTGATTATGTAAATTATATTGCATAGAAAATATCTAGAAACATTAAATACCTTCTTTTGACTTTGATTGATGATTGGTATGATGAATTAAATGAGCATGGTGGGTTTTCATGTACATTTTGGGGAAAATTGTCAAAATTGCATTTATTAGCTAGCATGAGAAGAAAGACTTTGCATTTTATTTATTGTTGTTGAATGCAAGTTATTTATATTTTAGTTTTATTTTAATCTTTTCCCAAAAAATCTAGATAAGGGAGGTTGATGGATAATAATGAGGGTGGTTGAGGATATTTGGGGAAGGGTGTATGGAAAATCGATAAATAGGGAGAAGAATTGGTGAGGAAAGCGGGATTGGGAGGTTTGAGCATGATGAGAGGTTGTGAAATATTTGGAAGATATATTTCTTATGATGGTTTTCTGTGAGCATTGGTGCTTTGTTGTTCTTGGAGTCACGGGCACAGAGAGCCAAGAAACCGAAAGGTTTCTTGGAGCTAGGAAGTCGGCTAGAGACATAGTTGGCTGGGAGGATTCTATTGTTTCACTTTGGGCAAGTGGGAAAAGAATACTTGTAAGTGCCTAGGACTACATTACAACTGATGAGCTTCGACAAACTAAGGATGAGGTATTTTTCGGTGGTATTTTGTTATTGATATTTTGGATATACTTACGTTTTAAGTTCTGAATCTTAGTGTTAACCTATTACTTATTTCATCATGTTATTTAGATTTATCATTGAGAAAATGTAGAAGAATTGTATAAATGAAAATCAATGAAATTATGCTAAAACAAAGTTGTTATTGTGTATGTATTTAATGAATGATTAATTTTTTAGTATCCTGGATGGGTGTTACAAGACATGAATCTATACTTTGATACTCCATTCTAATGTCCTTCACAATGGCATGTAAATATCGATATGTGTGAGGTAAAATATTTGACAAGGGTAACATAAATTCACATAACAATCTAAAACATAAAAAATAAATAGTTAATGTAAAGAATAAGGATTGTACATATTTCATTTTTATTTTACACATTAATTAACACTAAAACAAATGGGGAATAGTCATACTTTATGTACATGTGAATAAACATATTACATACCTTAGGATCTGTGTCATAGAAGTGTTAGAAAAATGATTCGTAACTTTCAGGTTCACCAAGAACAATGTAGTGGAGAGAATATTTGATCTTGACCCTTTAAAAAGTCATTTATTTTCCTTTTCAATCGGAGGTCCATCATAAATACCATCACTACTGTCCCCATGATCCTCATCTGGATGACCGAATAAGTATTGAATCATTTGATTTGTCTCATCATCTTGAACTATGTTATTATTATCATCTACTTCCACGGGATCAGTAAAATGATCTTCATTATTTGCTTCAACTTCTTCATCTTGTACTACAACATCATTTATGCTACTACTTGGTGCTTTGTGCATAAAGTTAGGGGGAAATGTAACTTTATAATTACAAACAATCATGAAAAATTAGTGCATGTATAAAACAATATAAAAGTTTGAGAGTACAATAAATATTAAAACAGATAATGAATGTATATACCATGGGACCATATTCGTTTGATCCCCCATCCATGTGCCCATAATTTCTACAATGTTTTTTATCTATTGCTGATAAAAGTCTTTTGGGACGTATAGTACAATAATTTTTGCAACGGAAATAACATTTACCATCAACCATTTCACCCTCTTTAATTCTTTTCCCAACTCTAATGTTTTCTGACATTCCTCCCCACAAACTTATAATAAAAAAAATACATTCTTTTTGTTCACCGAGAAGATCCACAAACCCTTTTTTAAGTGTCATTAATATAGAAAAATTGTCGCAACATCCTTAAAATGCAACATATTTATAGATTTTATAACGTCGCAATTTCGACGATCATTGACCAAATCAAATTTGACTTCGTTAAAATACTAGGTGATCATTGGAGGGATAAAACCTAGTTTCCACAACGTCGCAACTGTGACAACTATCTTCACAAACGTGGCAAGAGAGATGACTATGTCACAAACGTGGCAAGAGAGATGACTATGTGGAAAAAGTGGCAAGAGATAAGACAATGTGGCAAGAGAGACGACAACATGGCAATAGCGACGTTATCGGGAAATATGAAAAAAACAATTTAAATATTCCTTTATTTTTCGACAGTATGACCAATTTTCTCCATAACGCCGCAAATAGAATGTCAAAATTTTCACAATATGTACTAGTGAGAGGTTGAAGTTACTCCTTCATGGCATCCTCATGCTCCAATGTAGAATATTAAGGACTATAACAAGTTCATTGGACAATTACCTTTCCTATGGATCAGTTCTTAGAAAGTTTGAACTTCCTTTCCGTTATGTGCACTAGATGGACCTAGAAGTCACCCTCATTCTCCACCTAGATTAGAGTCCAATCAATTACATGGTAAGGTTTAGGAATATACTTTTAAGGAAAGAAACATGAAACATATTATGCACACAAATTGATGAAGGAAATGCAAGAATATGTGCAATAAGTCCAATCCTCTGTAAGAATTCAAATTTCCCACAGAAGAGGACTACAAATTTCGAGCAGATCACCAATTTCAATGAAATTTTCTTAGCGTTCACTTTCAAGAAAAAATGCTTTCCCACAAAAACCTCTCTATGTGCTCTACCCTTCCATGAATAAATTTTCCACCTTTCCTATGAAGAATTTAATTATACTTTATTTTTACCATATTTTGTTCCATTTTCTTTAATTGTTCTCACCCAACAATTACTCTATCTATTGGTTTGTCCCATCTCACTATAATTTTTCACTTTCTTCCATAACATTTTTTAAATGTTATCATCTTTAAATATGCTCGATACCCATCATTATACAAAAAATGAACCAAATGGAGGTAGTATTCCCACCTAGAGAGAGTCTACATTACATACATTCTCAACATATATTCAATCACATAATTGATCCTCTTTATCTTTCCATTTGACTCTGGGTGATATAAAGTACCAAAATTTAAATTTTTCCCAAATCCCTTAAAAAATGCTTTCAAAACAATTGATGTAAAATTAAGATCTCTATCATATACAATTCCCTTAGGTAGACTATTTAGCCTATAAATTTCTCTCATGTAAATTTATACAATGTCGGTTTCTTTATGTGTTAGCTTCACATGATTAAAATAGACTGCCTTTGTTAATTTATCCACCAGTACCATGATGGAATCATCTTTCCTTACAGTCTTTAGTAGTTTTATAATAAAATCAATTATAGAAACTTATCATTTCCACTCAAGAATGGAAAATGGTTGTACAAATATAGTCGGATGTGTGTTCTCATCCTTTACCTTCTAACATTCCATTCACCTAGATATTGAATCAACCACATCATTATTCATGCCTAGCCAAAACTATCAACCTCTTATAGGTTCAAATGTTTTCTCATATCTTGGATCCATAGAATAAGGCACATTATGGATTTCTCTTAACAATATAATTTTCATATCTTTTAATTTAGGTACAGATACCCTTCCCCTACACATGAGGACTCCATCCTCTTTCAACTCATAATCATTAAATTTCTGTTGAAAACTAACTTGTTATAATATTTCTTTTGCTTGCAAATAATGTTTATTTGAATCTACAACTTACAAAATTCTATCTTTTAAATATAAAATATACATGTTTATGGATATAACATGCATCTCATTCACTCTCCTATTGAGTGCATCAACCACTTTGTTCTGTTTAACTTTAAGATTATTTATATCAAAGTAATATTCCCTGAGAAATTATAACTATCTAACTTTGTTCGTATTTAAATTTGGTTTTCCAAACAAATATTTCATACCGCTATGCTCTATACTCAGTTAAAAAACAAATCCCAAGAGATAATTCCTCCACATATTTGTGACATGAACTATGGCTTCAAACTCTATGTTTTGTGTGGCATAGTTCATCTCATGTTATTTCAACTACCTTGACTCATAGAATATCATGTGCCCATTTTGAGTATGAAATCCACCAAACCCTTGTTTTCATGCATCTATGAACACTCTAAAGTTGTGATTTGTATCAACGATATTTAGTGTGAGTGAACTTGTTAACAAATATTTCATATGGTAAAATATTTCTTCACATTCATAAGTCCATTCAATTTTTACACCTTTCTTTTGCAAAGAGGTGTGTGCAATCTTTGAAAATACCTCAATAAATATTTTGTAATAATATACAAGTCCTATGAATGATCTGAACTATGTAACAACCCTTTGTGTTGTCCATTATCTAATTTCCTTAAACTTGTTTGGGTCCACTGTGATGTCCTCCTTTGATGTAATGTGGCCTATGTAGTGGATATGCTTCTGATAAAATGGGCACTTTCTTAGATTTACATATAACTGATGCTCCCTTAAAACCTGTAGGACCACCCTCAAGTGGTGCTCATGCTCTTATTCAAAATTGAAATAGATGAGAATATCATTGAAGAAAATAATTACATTATTTCCTAGATACTCTTTGATCACTCCATTCACCATGAACATGAAGATGGTTGTTGCATTTGACAACCCCAAAGGAACCATTACAAACTCATAATAACCATACCTTGTTGTAAATGTTGTCTTTTTTGATATCTTTTATTTTTATTTTCACCTAATGATATCCCAACCTGAGGTCTATTGTACTTATGCTTACACTGAGATGGTGGGGCAAATCCGTATAATATATATTTTACTTTAAATGAGAATTAATCAATCATTCATTAAATTTAAAACAATAACTGTATGTAAACTCAAATTAGAATACACATAGCTTAATTTCGAAATGCTTTTGGGAGAAAACCACAAAAATTATGTTTATAAGTATTTGCAGGAACCAATATATTGTTACAAATCTTGTAGGAACCAACCTACTAGAGACACCAATCTCTTTAGTTGAGCTCCAAATCAACAATATATTGTGTAGGAACAAACCTAATAGAGACACCAATCTCTTCAGTTGAGGACCAACTTAACAAGATATTGTGTAGGTACCAACCTAATACAGACACCAATCTATTTAGCTTAGCACGAAATCAAAAAAATATTGTATAGGAACCAACCTATTGGAGACAAGAATCTCCTTCACTAAGAACCAATTCATTAAGACCTATATAGGTACCAATATAATATATCTATACACATAGTACTTCCAACACCACCTGCATGCTTCATGTTTCATGCATTTCACAACATCATCATATTGTTAACATTCATGCTCAAGTGCCTCTCCTTCCTTCATATTGCAGACATATATTCAAACCCTAGTCATATTTTTCCTTCAACCCCCAGTGAACCTCATAGAATCATTACCAGAATATAAGTCCAAACTTTAACATCGAAACCTTAAAACAATGCACTTTTCAACATCATATACCTTTGTCCTTCATAGTGCACCCTTAAAATTCCAAGAAAAATCATCTTGCACACCTTTAGACTCCAAGAATACTCCTCATATGCTCATTTTCACCTTAGATCTCTCTTTCACACTTGTACTTACTCTTATTTATTGGATTCTATTGAAATGAGCACAACTATCCTATATTTAGAATGTTTATGCATTCACTTATGGGGTCAACTTGTAAAACTCGTTGGGTCGACCTCTACTTTATAACTTAGATGACCTGATAGAATATTTTATACATCTTCATTCTGATGGATTTAGAGGGAGTTCCATATACCATTGGAAACGACCTAAAATAAAATTTTCAACCATGTATCCTATACTAAGATAGGTCTTTAGAGTAAAAATGTCTTCAATTACAGGGTATCCAAACTAAGCATCAAAAGTTGAAAACAAATATTTCCAGAAATATCCATCTTGCATTGTTTATATTGGACATATGTATTCTCCCCCCTGTATTTCACATCAATGACCAAAATATTTCTAAAAATCTCCTCCTTTTTTAGTGATGGAAACCTTTATTCAATTTTGTAATACTCTCGCTCTTTGCAACTCTCCTTGAGTTTGCAATTATTCCTATGTCTACAACTTCTCCCCCTTTGAAATCAATGGAAAAGGGTTGCTTCCCCTAAGCTTGTGCTTCCCCTTAATGATGAGATAAGAGGGATATCACTCTGAACTTTCATTTACTTTTCCCATACAACATTTTTCTCATTTGAATTCATCAAGAACATAAATATTTCTCGAGGTTCTATTTTAATTTTCCACTAATATTCTTGAACAGTCTTTCCTTATCTCACATCCTTTAGAATGAAATGTAAGGCTGTAACCTTCATCACATATTTTATTGACACTTATAAGATTGTGTTATAACCCTTAAACATACAATACAAAATGTGTTTAGGTATTTCCATTATCAAGGTTCATGATACATTTTCTAGAACTATCCATGCAACAGAATTATCCCCAAAGGTAATGCTATCTCCTTTTTCTTCCTTTATGGTGAGAATTTTTTTCATCCCCTATCATGTGTTTTGAACATCCACTATCAATGTAACATTGGATTACTTTGGCTTGAGCATACATTAAAATTCTACATTATTCCTTCTTTGGTTCTTCTTGCTTCCTTTTCCACACTTTTGTGTATTCTTCTCTATGCTTCGTAAGAACATCTTCTTCCTTGTTTTTTTAGGAGAATTTATTTCATTTCTTCTATAGTCATTTCCTATGTGCCAATAGTTGTTTCACTTATAACATTCAATATTGAAATCAAGTAGTAGAGAAAATGAATTGTAGTTTCTATAAACAAACCCATGGGAACTTCTAGTTTTGTTTCTCACATAATCACTCTTTGAGGTATTATAAGTGTTATAACATTGAGTTCATTTAACCATAGAAAATATCACAATATTGTTACCCAANGAGAGAGAGAGAGAGTGCACCTTTCTCCAAAGGTAGCACACCAAGTAGAAATTCCCAAACCATAGGCCAATACCAGTGATGAGCTACAATTGTTGCATCTACACTCTTCCTCTAGACTTGTGCACCACTTTATTAAGTGTGTGTGTGTTATAAAATGAGATGAAGCACCTTCTATTTATACTAATCTTCCCAAGTGAACATGTGTCTCTTCAAGTAGGGACGACCTATCCTTTTCTCAATATAATGCTTCAATATTACTTATTTTTCTGATCCAACTTGTCTTCCATGGTTTTCACAGATCTATTTATGTTTTCTCTTCCTTTCAGAATATTCTGTTCTAGTCAAATGCTTATCCATGGAGGTTAATATCTCTCGCATCTACCAAAATATCGACACTCCCTCTTCCATGATGTTCCCTTATGGTCTTCATAGCGTTTCTTTCTATTCCATTATCCTATTGTCATGGTTACATAGACCATGATACTGGTAGCATCATTACATCACACATGGATACACCCATGTGGACCTCTCAATCTTGTCTAGGGGCCACAAACCACTAGAGAACACTAGAGCTACACCTCATAGTGTGTTACCATCATCTTCATGGGCTACAACCGCATGACATGCTCACCGATGGCCACACTCATGTCATGAGTATCATCATTACTATCATCATTATCCATCCATCTCACATGGAATAATACCTACATGGTATTAGAGACCATTAGCATCACCATAGCTACACAATATATCTCATGATCATCTAGATCATATTATGAGAAACACCATCACAGTCATACAGGTTCTCAATTATGCCACTAGCATACCCGATTTTTTCACTAGTGTAGGAATAAATCGACATACCATACCATATCAATGGAGTATCCTACAACTCGGCATAAATCCTACAACTTGACATGAATCCTATGACTCAGCACAAGGCCTACAATTTGGCATGAAGCCTACAACTTGACACAAAGCCTACAACCTGACACAAAGCCTACAACTCAAAATGAATCCTACAACTTGGCACAACGCCTACAAATCAGCACGAAGCCTACAACTCGACCCAAATCCCTACAACTTGACATGAAGCCTACAACTTGGCAAAAGGTCCTACAACTCAACACAAAGGCCTACAACTTGGCACAAATTCTTACAATTCGGCATGAATGCCTACAAGATTCTTCTTTTGGAATTCTTCCATGAACTCCCTTGAATTAATAGAATCCTTCAACCATGATTTCGTCTACTGCATTTCCTTATGCATACTGCAATGTGTCAAAAAACCTTGCTTCTTCTAGATCACTGACTCCCTCTGAAGTTTGAATCCCTATGAGTCCTTTAAAGTCTTGATTTTCTATGGTAACCTTCCTGGAATATGTAGGATAACCTTCTCAAAAACAAAACAACAAGAACAAAAATATTTTCAATATAATATCATTTTATATAAGAACACATCAATTTCATGGTAATTCATTATAGCATTACCAAGGTGTCCTACCTCAGAACAAGAATAATAAATATCTCCTAGAGGAGATGTTAGTTCATATTGCAATTAACTACAATAAGCATTTATATTAATAGTACATGATATTAATTATTCATTTGTTCTTATAATTAATAAAACATAAAGGATTGCAATACTCAGTTAAGAAACAATAATAAAAATATCAAACCTGATATGAAAACCTGGAGTCTGGATATTTTTCTGCTAAAGTTGCTTTTCTTGTGATACAAGTATTCTTTCCAACATGGAGAGTGTGTTGTTCCTCTAAATTTATTATATTTGATATATTTTTGGCTCTACGATTGCCTCTTGGACAAATATCCCCTTTCTTTCTAGAGATTCATATCTGTAGTAGTTTCTTTTTATTGTTTCTCCTACTCCATGTTCATGTTCTTGGAATCTCCAAGAATCAAACTCTTCATCCTTTGAAGATTGCTCTTCAGTATGTGGTTCCATAATTTTTCCCTTTGTTCTTTACAACTCGATGATGACAATAATTGTATTCCATGCTTTGCCAAGAGTCCATGATTTTTTTGCATCATTATGATTTTATGGAGGAAGTCATGACTGTCTTTGACTTTGACCTTGACCAATATTTTGACTTTGACAATTCAAACCTTGAATTTGACCCAAAAATTCAAATTTGACATTTTTGATGGGTGAGGTGACTAGGTGATGTGTTCGGTTAGGGAGAACTAGGATAACTAAAAATTATTCCCAATACTTCACATAAACTTTCACTCCAAATGGTACTGCAGCTGGTGTTGGTACTCCAATTGGTGTTGCAACTGGAACTGTAACTGTTGGATTACTGAGAGGGGGGGTGAATCAATAATAACGTAATTATAGTCATTTTTCTCTAAATAATCCAAGTGTTATATCAATGTAGAATTATTATCCAATAATGAGCAATCACACACATACACAGTACACCAGTGTTTTACGTGGAAACACAAATCAGGAGAAAAACACAGAATGTTTTATCTTATACATATTGAAGAATTACATTCATTGGAAGAACCAACTTCCTTTGTTTTCTAGTTGCAATTGGAAGGAGGCTCCAACCCCCTATTTTGTCAGGCTACAACCTGAGGGAAGTTCCAACTCCCCAGTTCCATGGCTACAACTAGAAGGAGGCTACAACCCCCTATGTTCTTCGACTACAACCGAAAGGTGGCTACAACCACATGTCCTTGCCCTGTCCAACCCCCTTGAAGTAGAATTAGAATGATGGAACCACTGTCACACTATCACTGTGAGATATACTATTGTAAACATGTACCAATAAACCCGAACCATGAATCAACCATGCATCAACCTGTACCTCAACTTGTAATCAACCTGTACCATAAACAAGTGCATCAACCATGCACCAACCTATACCAAATAATCTGTAATAAACCTCTTGTATATGATGACATACCTACAAACCTTCCTTAAATTTAACAACAAGAGACTGACATTTTCATCAAATGTTTCTTTAGTCTCACAAGACTTGTTTTGGATTAGTCAACAACCCTAACTTGAAATAATTGTAACTTTGTACATGTAATTAATAAAGATATGAAACTAATATACAATTTTATTCAGTTTGTTTATGCAATTCCTCTAGGTGTCACTACTTGGAACCTCTCAGAAAAGGTGTTATGAAAAAAATGGCACACCTTGCTTAATTCTGGATTATTCTAGAGAGCGAACTTGTAGAGAAATCCCCACTCAGAATATTTTTTGAATTGATCTGAAACTATTAAAGAACATACTTAATACTATACTCTAACCACCACATTTTGTATTACTGAATTTTGATCAGCTATGAAGAAGGTATGACGTTTTTACCCGAAACACCTATTTTTGACTAGTTTCAGGACTAGCCACAAACCCTATTTTCCACGTAGTGTAAATCCAAAAATAAAATGACCCACAAGATGATTATTTTACCACATATACTTGGATATGTTTCCTCAATGGAATAGAAATTTTACGGTCTAAATCACTATATAAAAAAATTTATTGCTAAAATGGTGAGATGACCTGAAAAAAACATACCTTAGAAAGCATCATCAAAAGAATTTATCCTTCCTTGAATTCCGACCTTCTTTTCTTCACTTTACTCAGAAATTTAGCTTAGATATACTTTTGTTACCTCAGACACCTATATGAATTCAATATTATCAATACTTTCTTAAATGAGAGAGCCTTGCCTCTTATTTATACTCTCCAAGTGGCTTCCTTAAAAACATCTTCTAGGTCACTTTGCCCACATTCCTTATTTTAGGGTTAACCCACTTCTAATTTGTCCATTAAATTTATTATTGAATTAATTTGTTTTGTATTCACTTTGAATTATAATACATTCATCACTTCACTTTATTATTTACCTTTTAAAATCTCTTAAATGACTTTGACTACTTTGACCTTTTGGGGCTTCTAGATGACATATGAGGGTCCTCCAACTTCGTAAGGCCATAACTCTCAAACTGTGAGGATTTATGTGACATTACACATACCACCAAAAATGGAATGAAATGTAATATCCATATAGAATAGTATTACTTGAAAATATATCAAAATGCATACCGCTACCCATCAAACAAACTTGGGTCCATTACCCAAACATGGGTTCTCCAAGTTCTTATGGCCATAAATATCTAATCGTGAGGAGTTATCTGATGTTTCACATACCACCAGAAATTGCATGACAAGTACTATCCATATAGGATAGTTTCACTAAAAAATTCATTGGCGTTCATCTCACTATTCCACAAATAAACATGGGTTCTCTAACCATACTTCTAAGGTAACTCAATCCACAAAGTGTCTTCCCATGAGGGCTTTCACCATAAGGGGACCACTTTGGATTTCATCCATTTCTACTTATTATAAACCATGACAAGAAAATAACAAGTCATCTTTACATCAAACAATATTGGGTCCATTACCCAACCTTTGTTCTATGGGGATTTCTTCAAGGGTTGACATCAATGACAACCAACCTTAATCAACAATCTCCCCCTTTGGCATTAATGGAAACACTCTGATGCAATACTGAAATCATATCACTCATGCTCCCCTTGGAACCATCCCTTTGTCATCTTCCTCCGTCCTTTGCATCTAATAAATCTCTCCCCCTTTGTCATCAATGGAAAATGTATGTTTCCATCCAGGGTTTCTCCCCGTGACTGAACTGTCCTCTTATGGTGCTTCCTCATGTAAATCTAAGACATATAAGATAAGCATTCAAAAATAATTCATTTTGGAGTAGACATAACTCCAAGTCTTTGGATAAGATATTCAAAGGATTTTCATGGAAGTGGTTTTGTGAAGATGTGTGCCACTTGTTCTTTTGTGCCCACATACTCAAATCTGATGTTCTTTTCTACAACCTTCTCCCGTAGAAAGTGATACTTTATTGGAATGTTCTTCATCTTGGAGTGCATCACCGGGTTATTCGAGATACTGATGGCACTTTTATTATCACACTATATTGGAATGAGATCATCATACTCAACTTGTATATCTGTCAGAGTTTGCTTCATCCAAAGAACCTGTGTACAACATGATGTTGTTGCAATATACTCTACCTCAGTTGTAGATAAAGATATTGATGATTGTTTCTTGATTAGCCATGATACTAAACACTCACCTAATTAGAATGTTGTTCCACTGGTGCTTCGTCGGTCATCAATATAGCTTTCCCAATCTGCATCTATGTAGGCAATAAGTGATAGATCCTTTCCTTTTGGATACCATAATCCAAACTCTTTTGTTCCTTCGAGATATATGAAAATCCTCTTCACTACTAACACATCTGACTCCTTTGGTGCTTCTTGAAATTGTGCCACTTTGTAATGATCCTCCTCGTTATGCCGACAATCCTCTTATAACAAGTGCAATTTTTTTTTTGTTTAAGGTGTGTGTGCGCGTGTAAAAAGGAACAGACACACTTGACTCTACGTCGTCACTCGATGACTAACAAGATGAAACCATGATGATCACAACAAAAAGACATAAGGCGCACAATAAGTAACTGCAAGCATTAAATGACATACTGTTTTATGTATAGTACGAACAAAGATGGAAGAATCCATAGTAGTAGATTTTACTATTTCTTCACAGGAAAGCATGGTGTTTAATATTAGTTATTTGCTCCGGAGAGAGAATGTCAGATAGGCTCCTGGCCGACTGCTCAAACAGAAACTAGTAATCTCTGTCAGGAGGTCATAGTGGTGGGAACTCTGCCTTTAAAGAGCCCAAGACTACTGATACGACCTTAGAGGTGTTCCCAAGAGTGGAAACCCTGCCTTTAAAGGGCCTGAGACTCTTGATATGGCACTCAATTCTTCACACAAAAATAATTCACACACACGGACTTATATACAGAGTGAATAGCCATATCAAATCGAAGAGTCTGATATCATACAACTGTGAGTTTGGACAATTCCAATTATAGTACTAACCCTGGAATTAATTAACAATCTCAATACATCCTATATGTTACATATACCATGAAATTACAATAACATTATCTCAACAACCTCACATCTTATGTTATAAAAACCTTGCAACTAAAAACATCAATCACCAATCACATTACTCCTTGTATGCTATCAATGCAATGAAGTTACAATAACTTTACCATAAAATAAATCAACATTACATTTATATTACCATA
>SNQJ01S0176163.1:0-19998 GCA_010110895.2 Picea sitchensis | reverse complement strand
AAGAAAAATCATGTGAGCATTCCTCAATATATTTGCAAATAAGAGGGAATCAATGGAGCACTCCACTAAGAATGGTACTTCAACTCGATCCATGTGCCAAGAGTCCACACAATGAGGCTCAAACCATGCTACATTGTGTCAAACATAGTTGTTGAGAGGGATAAAGCCCTAGAAAGAAAGCAAAGTCATGTGAGCATTCCTCAATATATTTGCAAATAAGAGGGAATCAATGGATCACTCCACTAAGAATGGTACTTCAACTTGATCCATGTGCCAAGAGTCCACACAATGAGGCTCAAACCATGCTACACCGTGTCAAACATAGTTGTTGAGAGGGATAAAAACCATCTAAAAATAAGTGTACAAGAAGAGCACTCTCCTCAAACAAGAAGTCCATCATGCCAAGATCTCATCCTCCTGCCAAACCATTCCATAAGCACTAGGTCATCCATCCAATGTATCCATGTACCATCCAATATCATGAATTCCTAGCCAATGTGAGGGCTAGATCAATCCTAAGACAAAGTGAAAAGGTGGAGTTCTTACTCCAAATGAAGTGTGCATATGCTAAATATACCGTCATTATGCCAATCATGCCCATGTGACTTAGGGGGTTTCTCCAAAAGAGCCACATCTCATTATACAATATCAATGCAAGGGCGATATCACCATAGAACAATGTGTATTAGTGGAGCATTCTCTAGAAATGATGAGCAGATATACCAAAAACGATACCACAATGCTAAGCAAGCCCATGTGATCTAGGGAGTTCCTTAACCAAAGAAAGGAATCCATGAAATTCATCAAAATATTCATTGTAGAGATCATTCAACTATGAAATGCATGCAACATGAAGAATACCAATGGATGGGCCATGACCATGACAATTCACCAAGGAGAAAAGTAAGTTTCCTCCACCAAAACACCAACCCAATCAAATAAAAGTAGCATCTCCAAGCATATTACTGTAAGCCAAAATTCTCATGAATGGAAGAAAATCCATGAAGGTTTGTACGAAAAGTCCATCAAATGCTCCATATATGCCATCTTGAAAATCTCATTATGTGACTAAAATCACAATTTTAGTCCTCATACAATATGTGAGGGGTAACAAGCTCAACTTTAAGTGTTAGTACAAGATAAGAAATGTTTGCACAAGATCTATCAGGTCTTTGGATGTCCGTTGATTGTTGGCAAAGAAGATTCAGGACTCAACGCAGTGAGGGTGTGAAAGGTGAATTTGTTCTTTCAGAAGGACCTACAAGTACAAGCTCACATTTCTGGCCAACCAATAGATGGCATGGTAGTAGACCTCGGTGCAGAGATAAATATCATACTGTTTGTATATTAGGAAGAGGTACTCAACCAAATGCCTCTAGATCTATAAGCTAGATCATGGTCTTGTTAACCCCTGGATATTCACCCTTGAAAATCCCGAGGGTTAAGAGTCAATGTACACTACTTAGGTTGGCATTCATAGATTCTCCCAGAGTTTTAGAACTTGTATGAGCCAAAGGTTGGTTCCCATCAGAGACAGGTACATGATTGGTATATGGTTGTTTTTGTTTCAGAGTTAGAGCTAGCACAATTTCACGAGATTTGAGAAAGATTTCTATATATAGTAGGTGACCCTACTTTTTAGGAGACATTGACTGGAGACTCATTTGACAATTTTGAGCATACAATGTTGGTCCTTGCATGGTACTGATCACGATGGAATTTTTTCGGGGATCATGCAAGTACTTTCTATTTTTAGTAGATTGATCTCTAGGCCTCAGATCAAGATTCTAAGCGTACAATATTGATCCCTGAGACATTCTGAGTCTATTCGACCTTTTCCAGGATGACTTGCAAGTACTTTCTATTTTTAACAAGTGGAGATTAGGGGGTCAGATGATGATTTCGAGCATATATCCTGGTTCCTTATAGAAAATTGAATTCGATGAGCCTATTTCGAGCGACATGCAAGTACTTACTATTTTTAGCAGGTGGAGCACCAGGGCTTGCATGTCAATTCTGATTGCATATTTGGAATCCTCACGGAAAGTTGAATCCGATGAGTATGATATAATTGACATGCGGTGATATTCTATTTTTAACAATGTCTATTTTTGGACATTTGACAGATGGCAGTGTTCTCCTAGTCATCCTGGATGTTTTTGACAATTTCCTATGTTTTAGGAGATGAACCCTATTTTTAGCAGTTTTGATTTATAGCATGGGTGGTTGGATCCTAAGGTGACGAGTGGTAGGGTCAGATTCAAACATTTGGCAGTGATGTAGTGTGACATGTGGAAGCTAGGAGTAATTAATGAGGGGGTGCACTTTCCAAGGTTAAAAGCATTGAAAGTTAGTTTATTAATTAAATGAAGGACGTGTGGATAAGGTGGCAAGTCAATTAATTGATTAAACCTTAAATCACTTATCCTTCACTTCACTCATCATTATTTCACTTTTCATGTATTTAATTCCCTTTATCCTCACACATGCGCCATAATTCCCTATTTTCTAGCATTAATGCGCCTCCATTTTCCCTAATTTATAGCATTCCTTTTTTCCCTATTTTCTAGCACTAATGCACCTCCCTTTTCCCTATTTTTAGCCTAATTCCTCTCTCTCCCTATTTTTTATCTCATTGTCCTAAATGAGCCTCCATTTTTCCTATTTTCTAGCTTCCACCTTTTTCTCTCCCTATTTCTTAGCCTAACTCCTCACTCTCCCTAATTTCTATCTCACTATCTTAATGAGTCTCCCTTTTCCCTATTTTTTAGCTTTAATGCACCTCCCTTTCTAAATTCCTATTCTTTAGCAAAATTATCCCTATTCTCCTCCTTATTCCCTATATACCTAGCGTATTAATTTATTTTCCTAACTCCTATTTCCTAGTGCATTTTCCCTATTTAATTATCCCCTTAACTCCCTATTTTTACTCACCACCACCTCATTTACTTCACTCTTTACTCATTTAATGCACGGATCCTCTTAATTCATGTGCCACATTCCCTTTCTGCTTATGTATCTCTCTCCCATGCGTGTTATTTTTTCTCCCTCACGTATTATTTTCCTCCCATGTGCCTCTCCTCCTAAATTTTAGGGCACATTACTCCCTCTTCCCTCTTTAACTACACATTCTTCCCTTTTTAACCCTCACACATGCACATTAACTCATGTGTTTGTCCTCCCATGCACATTGTTTACTCCTCTTCACTTCTACTTACTTCACTCATGCACATACTTTCCATTTTTACTTCCCTTATGCGCCCTCATTGGTTCCTCCTGGTGAAGTGCATCCCCATTGCTATATATTGGAGTTAGTCACACATTATTACAGTTGAATTTTGGTGGCAGCAGAACATACTACCTCTCTTTCTTCTCCCTTATTCTCTCTAGTCTAGCTACTCTCTCTTTGAGCAAGAGTGATCATTGTACCAGTTATGGACTTGTTTATTGTGGTGCAATCAACCCTTTGGAAGGCCTATAATAAAGAAGTTTTTTGTTTGTTTCAAGTCTTCCTTCTTGTTGGTGTTTGTTTAATTCTTGCAAATCGATTAAGTAGTTCATCCCATTCATTGTGATATTGATCTATCTTTTGAGTAGTTTATTTCCTTCTTTATTCTATTTTTCTTGTGTTAACTGTGCAGGAATCCCTCCAAGTTATAAAACTATCTTTTCCCCCACATCTTAGGAATTTTTAACACGTTGTCCAAGACATATCAGCCGCTGTTTTTTGTCACTTTTTGCAGAAAATCAGACCTTAAGACAACAGCAAATGTAAGCTCCCCAAGTGGATCTTTGTAAAAAATTTCAGTTTTAATGTTTTTCTAGTTGGAGAGTTTTGTCAAACAATTCACACCTGTAGCTTATTGAGCTTGTGTTTGTGTTTGTGTTTATTGTTTGGTTTGATAACACAAATGGTTTGCAATGATAGACTTGAGCTTTAAACAATAATAAAACACATAGAAACAACAACAAGAATAGCCACAAACTCAGATCTGTATTTTATTTAATATATATAGTTGACCTCAATACAAGAGAAGAGCAGATCTGGAAATATATAAGAAAATGGAAGATGTAGTTGATAGAACCTCCAAGATACAATAGAAGAGAGATATTGGCTTCCCCCAAGCCTCTACTAGTTGCATGCAAAAGATCTAGAAGATCAATCCCTTTCCCTTCTGGTAACTGCTATTTCTTCTAGCTGAGTTGCGCCCTTTTCTAGCTAGAACTTCCCTTGGAAATTCGGCTTCACTAGATTTGGCCTCCAAACTCCTAAATGATGATGATATCCTGAAGAACAGAGGATGGCTATCACATTTGATGACTTTCCTTGGATGTATATGCATATCTAACGTCCAAAGCACTGAATCTCTAATTCCAAGTGCGCCCTTCCTCAGTAAACAAGCCTAGATCTGAGAATAAATAAATATGGAGAGGGAAACTCCCAAAGAATGTCAATAAAGGTCGCTCCAGGGATGGCCAATGCCTCCAACTCTAGATCTCCTCAAGATCCCACTTCTAGAAGCCAAATCGAACTCCTTCCTATTGGATAGTGCGCCCCTCTCTATAGAAACCCCTCAATGGTGCGCCCTTTTGCCTAACTGATAGCTGAGAGATTCTGAATTGGATAGAATGGTGAGAGGAATATTTCACCACCTTGGACAAGCTTGGACCAGTAAAGGATGGATCTTTCACCTCTGTGTTGATCTCCAGGGTTTTTCTAGTCAAAACCCTCAAAACACTCAAAACACTCAAGCTGCCAGAGATCAAAGTTGCAATAGGAAAATGATCAAGAATGAGGAAGTGAGGTGCCCTCCTCCTCTTTTATAATCCAACATTCTAATTCTCACTTAAATTATTAATTGGCTTTCTAAGGTCTTTTTCTTCACTTATCTCATATTAGCCAACTAGCTTATATTTCCTTATTAGCCAATGCCACTTTAATAATTTGACTTTAGCATCTTCAATGACATAATTTGGCCACCTAAGTCCCCTTTTTAGTGAGAATATAGCCTAGGGGGAACAAATAGGCTACTAAGTCCTCCATATCCTTGGTCATATGGAAGGGGATCTTACAGTCTCCCCTGCATGAAATTGCTTGCCCACAAGAAATTCTGAATCAATGTGATGCAAGACCTATTCACCTTCCCAAGAAGCATCCTCAATTGGAAGATTCTTCCATTTAATCAAATACTCCTTGATACTCCTGTTTCTCAACCTTTTCTCCTTGACCTCCAAGACATCTTCAGGAATTAAAATCAATTGGCCCTCCTCATCGAGTGGTGGTAGCTCCTCTGTAACTGTTACCTGTTGACCCAATGCTTTCTTCAAGCATGACACGTGGAATACATTATGGATTTTGCTCCCTGATGGAAACTCAATCTCATATGTTACTTCCCCAATTCTTCTACTCACCTTGTATGGACTAGAGAAACGAGGCTTGAGTTTTTTCACACCATTTTTCTTGATTGATGTCTGGCAATATGGATATAACCTCAAATAGACCAAGTCTCCCACCTCAAAGCTGCGCTCTACCCTGTTTTTATCTGCATAGATCTTTTGTTGGTTTTGAGCCCTCTACAAATGGTCCTTAATCTCTCTAAGAATTTCTTGACTTTCTTGGACCCAATCCTTAGCCATAGGAGCCATGTTGTCCCCAAGCACAACTTCCATGAAGGTGAGTGAATCGTAGCCATATAATGCCCTGAAGGGTGTCATGCCAATGGACCTATGATGGGTAGTGTTATAACAATACTCCCCTAAATGAAGCCATTTGATCCATGCTCTTTGTTGTCCTTCCACATAATTCTTGAGGTATCATTCCACCCATTTATTAACTATTTTTGTTTTCCCATTAGTCTGAGGGTGGTAGCTCATGCTAGGAGTCAATTTGGTGCCAACAAGACTGAATAACTCGTGCCAGAAAGTGCTCATGAACGAACTTGCTATCTGTGTCACTCACAATATTCTTGGGAAACTCATGCAATTTGAAAACTTCTTTGAAGAAAAATTCTGCTACTTGAGATGCGCTATACTCTATGGATATGGCGAAGAAATGTGCAAACGTGGTCAAGTGATCCACAACTACAAAAATGCCATCCTTGCCTTGCACTTTAGGAAAACCTGTGATAAAATCCATAATATTTCATTTATGTCAACTCTTCCAAAGGGTCAGAAGAAGAACCTTTGCTATCTGAAGCAATTGTTTTATCTTTAGGCTCATGTTGATTGGAAGTACTACCCCTTGTGAAACCGAGAAGGTTGGACTTGCCAGATGATTGCATATGTCTATCAATCTTAACTGCCATTTCTTGGGCACTCTTGAGGTTAGTCGGTTCCTTATCTCTGAACTGATATCTCATTTCTCCACCAAAGGCCTCAATATAGTAAATCAATATGGCATTATCCAGAGGCTTAATGTCTGTGTGCAAGCTTGAAACCAAATCATTAAACTTTTTATTGAACTCTTCCATGGTTTCATTCTCATTCTTTTTTATGGTATTCAAAGTTGCTAACAAGTGACGATACTCTTTCTTATCACCCCATCTCTCAATGAAAGCATCAATCAAATCCTTGATGGTTGCAAACTTGTTTTCATCTAACCCAGAAAACCAATCATATGCATCTTCTTTAGAAGACAAAGCAAAAAGTTTCATTTTAACATCCTCATGATTATGTGTTGCACCACTACACCATTTATTAATACATAAAGAGAAGGCTTTAATGTGAGCTTTGGCAGTGATAGCATTATTTCCCTAAAATGCAGGCAATTTGTCAATATCCTTTTCAAGTAAAACATGAGGATAATTGATCCAGGTGGATATTGGTGGCCACCCACCTATTCCAACTAGCTCCTCTTGTCCGTTTTAGTTTAGCACGTTCTTCTATACTTCTTTGTAATTGTGGGTTCTACACTTCTAGGGTTGTCTGAAGCCCTACACATCTTCCAGGTGGATACTGGTGGCCTCTCACCTAATCCAACTAGCTTATTTTGTATGTTTTCATGTCAGGACATCTTGTTGTACTTCCAGGGTCGTTTTGGATCCCTAAACAGTGTTTTTTTGGCTCACCACAGTCAAATTGTAGATGGAGTCGGAGTTTAAAGGCGTAATGTGTAGTTCTTTGAAAGACCTTTCCAACGGGCTATCACACGCCTAAAATGGAGGTCATATACAAAAGTTACGACCCCAGGAAGTTGAGGTACCAACTTACCCATAGGGGCCCACATGACTTTTGGCATTTCACCTCCTAGGGTTAGGTTTTTGGATGTCTAGGGTTTTGGCATTCATGAGAAATATCAAACAGGCCTCTAGAGCCTCATTGTAATTATTTTGCTCAGACGGATACGCGTAGCAGCCACATATCTTCTTAGAGATAGCTACCACCATTTGAGCAAGTGTTTCAGTTCTGCAATTTTACAATTTCAGCCTATTTCATTTATTCAATAGAAGATATTGTTCACTGGATATCTGTGTTGTTCTTCATATCTTTGTGTTTATTGTATTCAGTCTATTAATTAGTTTGTTCCGCTCCTAAATCTGGATTAGTGGTATCAGAGTGGTTTGCTCTTCATTTATTTTTCTTTGTGCATGTCCCCGACAAGATCTAGGTACAAGAAGTTGGGACTCGAACCAATCGAGTTGTTGCAAGATCGGTCGCGTTGAGCCCAACAACAACCCATGGGGGACGAAAAGAAAGATGGAGCAGGAGATCCTATAAAACTTTGCTCGAGAAATCCCTCGTGCGACAAAGGAACGAAATGATGGACAATTTTGCGCAAATCCTTTGATGGTTGCCCACAAGAGAAGCATCTTCATCAAGCGGCCATGCAACCCCCTTCAAGGTACAAGTAAATTTTGATAATCCATTATTTGAAGGACTGATAGATGCGGATGTTGTAGATAAATGGTTGAATCTGCTCGAAGGGTATTTTTCGGTCCACAATTTTTTCGATAGGTAAAAGATTACTTTTGCACTCCTCAAGGCCATCCCCCATTTTAAGGATTGGTGGGATACTTACTCTGAGTAAAGGGCCGTAGAGGAATCTGCAATATTTGTGGTTGCCCCTACATGGGATTCCTTTCAGGACGCCATTAAAGAGAAATACTACCCTGTTGGAAGCTACGAGGACCAGTACACCAGATGGACCACCCTGCGTTAAAAAAGGGACCAGACAGTACCAGATTTCACCAATATTTTCCATACCCTGTGCACCAAATTGGGTATCAAAAACTCTGAGAGACATTTGGTGCTCAAATACTGCGGTTGTTTGAATAGATACATTCAAACAAAAATGGATTTTCTGGACATCACCTCATTGGGCACAACTTATAGATACGCTGTCAAGATCGAGCATAAATTTAAGCAAAAGAGGCGAGAGTTTGGATCTTCAAACTCCTCACAGCCGAAGCAGGGCAAAGGCGGCCCCGACCCACATAGCAAGGGACCGAGCCGAGATTTCCACTCTCAGGACAACTAGTCCAAGTCACAACACAAGAAGGGCAATGAGAAGACGAAGGAAACAGGAAAATGGTGTGAGTACCATAAAATCCCTTGGCACAACACTGAAGAATGTCGCTCCAAGTAGTCACTCATGGCCGAGCTTAAAGGCTTCCGAGTCAGAAGCCGATTCTGATTCCGAATCAAATCCAGAAGGAGGGAAGTGGATTATCGATGTTGAACCTAATGCCACTGTCCCTACTACCAAAGTCCAGCCAAGCGAACTAGAAGAACCAGAGGAAGGGGAACGCCTCTTTCACTCACAGATGTGGGTAAAGGGGGCTCCGCTTCATTTCATTGTCGATAGCGGCAGTCAGAAGAACCTGATCTCAGCAGAGGTCGTCAAGCGATTGGACCTGTCGACGACACTGCACCCGCATCCCTACACCATCGGCTGGCTTCGCCAAGGGAGAGATCTCCGTGTTAGCCAACAATGTCGTTTGTCGTACGGCATCAAGCCTTTCAAAGATGAGGTATTGTGTGATATTTCTCCCCTTGAAGTTTGTGATGTTCTTTTAGGACAACCATATTTGTGGAAGCGTCGTGTTGTGTATGAGTCTAGACCCTGCAGTGTTATTATTACTTTGGGTAGACAATTGTACATGATATCAGAGGTAGCGCCACCTACCGCTATTTCTTTAATCTCTACTAAGAAATGCAGTAAGGTCATTTCACAGACCGGGAAGTTCGTCTTCTTTGTGATTTGTGCTCACAGTAAGCAGAAGGTCATCGCCACATCCGTGGCCTCTACACAGATCCTCTCTTTGCAGCAGAAGCAAGTGGACGGGATCGTGGAAGAATACAGAGACATCTTCTCCTCACCCACTAGGGTACCGATGCACTGCCAAGTCAAGCATCCAATTGATTTGACCCCCAGTGCACCTCTACCTAATGGACCAATCTATTGTCGCTCGCTAATGGAAAATGACGAAATCAGGCGTTAGATCCAAGAGCTTCTTCAAAAGGGGCACATCAGACCCAACTCCTCCCCTTGCGGAAGCCTGATTGTGCTTGTACAGAAGAAGGATAGGACTTGGCGACTCTGCATTGATTACAGAGCCTTAAACAAAATCACAGTCAGGAACCAGTACCCAATTCCAAGGATTGATGACCTTCTTGACCAACTCAAGGGGGAAAAGTTCTTCAACAAGATTGACCTAAAGTCTGGCTACCACCAGGTTCCCATCGAACCAACTGATGTATGGGAGACAACCTTCAAATCTAAAGAAGGTCTCTTTGAATGGTTGGTCATGCCCTTTGGCTTAACAAATGCACTAGCCACTTTCATGGGGTTGATGGATGATGTATTGAGACCCTTCACCAACTCTTTTGTGGTGGTATATTTGGATGACATCCTCATCTTCAGAAGAACTTGGGAGGAGCACATGCGGCATATTCAACAGGTTTTGAGCACTCTGCGGCAGCACAAGCTATATGCCAACTTGGAAAAATGCTCTTTTGGCATGAACAGGGTTCAATAATTGGGCTACATTGTTGATGAGCATGGGGTACATGTTGGTCCAGCTAAGATCCAAGTCATCTGTGACTGGCCAGCCCCGACCACACTAGTTGAGCTTCGGAGCTTCTTGGGACTGGCCAACTTCTATCGACGGTTCGTGTTGGGATTCTCCCATATTGCATGGGCCATACATCTTCTATTGATTCTGGGCCATCTGCAAATTGTCTTTGAGAGTCTTAAGGATGTCTTGACTCTCTTGGATCCAGTCTTTGGCTTTTGGGGCCTGACTCTCCCCAAAGATTTGGTCAACAAAAGTAGGGGCATCGTATCCATATAGTGCCCTGAAGGGTGACATCCCGATTGACATATGATAGGACATATTGTAACCGTGCTCCCTGAGATGAAACCATTTAATCCAAGCCTTTTGTTGTCCTGATACATAATTTCTCAGATACCCTTCAAGCCATTTATTTACGATCTCTGTTTGCTCGTCAGTCTGGGGATGGTAGCTCGTGCTGGGTGTTAGTTCGGTCCCGACCAGTCTGAAAAGTTCTTGCCAGAAGCCTCCCATGAATTGATTGTCCCTATCGCTCACTATGGTTTTGGGCAAACCACGCACTTGAAAACCTCCCTGAAGAATAATTAGGCCACCTATGCTGCTAAATATTTGGAAGGGATGGCGAAGAAACGAGCAAACTTTGTGAGCATGTCCACCACCACATAAATACAATCCTTACCCTGTGCCTGGGGTAGCCCTGTAATGAAGTCCATCGATACACTCCCATTTATGTTCTGGAATGGGTAGAGGCTGAAGTAACCCAGCCGGATGGGTGTGCTTTGCTTTGTTCTATTGATAGTTAATACATTCTTTCACGAATCTCATAACATCGTTCTTGAGGCCCTTCCATGCATACCTTTCTCTGATCGTCCTGTAAGTTTTTAGGTAGCCCGGATGTCCTGATAATGGCGAACTGTGGCTTGCGTGCATAACCTTCTCTTTTAGCTGAGATTCTGGAACCAAATAGATTTTATCCTTATAATAGATGATGTCATTGATCACTCTATAGCGATCATCCTGGATTTGCCCATCTAATATCTCGCAAGAAAAAATATTTTTTGAATATTCTACCAAGACGAGAGATTTGCAATCTGTTGTTACATCCATGAGGGGAAACATGGGTGGCATCCTGGAGAGGGCATCCGCCACTATGTTATTTTTCCCTTTCACATACTCAATTGAAAAATCATAGGCCTGGATCTTGTTGATCCACTTTTGTTGTCGCTCACTCAATTCTTTTTGATCCATGAGGAACTTCAAATTGTTATGATATATCTTTATTTTGAACCTGTTCCCCACCAGGTATTGTTTGAATTTGGCCAAGGCATGCATGATGGCCAACATCTCCTTGTTGTATACTGAATAGTGCCGCTCATACTCCCTAAGTCTGTGGCTCTCAAAAGCAATGGGGTGGTTATTATGTATTAACACTGCCCCTATTCCGGTCCCTGAAACATCACACTCAAGCACAAATGGCTGAGTGAAGTTTGGTAAAGCTAGCACATGACACAAACTCATTACCTGCTTCATGTTTTCGAATGTCGCATGCGCCTCATCTGTCCAACTGAAAGCTCCCTTCTTAGTGAGATCTATAAGAGGTGTCATCAGTTGTGAGAGCCCCTTAACAAATTTCCTGTAATAAGTGCAGAGGCCTAGGAAGATCCTAAGTTCGGTCACATTTCTGGGGGTTGGCCACTCTAAGATTGCCCTGATTTTCTCCTGGTGAACTTGGACCCCATTTTCCCCGATTATATGCCCCAAATAAAGCATCTCAGTCATACCAAATTCACACTTAGACTCTTTGGCGTAGGGCTATTGATCCTCCAAGATTCCCAGCACCTAGTCCAAAAGCCTGAGATGTTCCTCCCAAGTCTTGCTATAAATGAGGATATCATCGAAGAATACTAGTAAAAATTTTCGCAACTGCTTATTGAACACATGGTTCATGCAAGACTGGAATGTAGTGGGGCATTGGTTAGCCTAGATGGCATAACCAGAAACTCATAATGTCCATAATGACATCGAAAAGAAATCTTTGTGATGTCCTGCTCCCGAACTTTAATCTGGTGGTATCCTGAATGAAGATCAATCTTTGAAAAGTATTTTTCTCCCCTCAACTCATCCATCAGCTCATCAATCCTCAGAATTGGATACTTGTTCTTTATGGTCTTCTTGTTAAGGGCTCGGTAATCAATTCACATTCTCAGGGTACCATCCTTCTTCTTGACCAACATTACTGAAGAAGAAAAGGGACTAGAACTAGGCTGGATGTGGCCCATCCTCAGCAACTCCCTGATCGTTTTCTCTATCTCGTCTTTATACATCTTGGGATGGCGGTAAGGGTTGGTTATGACTGCTTGAACCCCTTCTTCTAACTCTATAATATGCTCAAACCCTCTATTTGGGGGTACTCTTGGAGGAATGTCACCGAAATCCTTTTGGTGTTTACAGAGTAATACCTGAATGTCGTCTGGATGTTGTTGATGACGATTTGGCAGCTCCGTGTTAGAGATGTAGCACTCCACTTCCCATTCTATGTCTCCATGCTGCATCACTGCCTCCATGCTGTGGGATGATACAATCTTGGGCGGATACTGGTGCATTGCCCGTAAAACTACCTTTTTTCCATCAGATCCTGTGAATTCCATTTCCATGGCCCTCTAATCATTAGTGTATTTTCCAAGGGAGCATAGCCACTGAACCCTGAATACCACATTAGTATCTGACACATCCACCACAAAGAAGTCATCTGTCAATGTATAATTCCCCATGGTTATTTTCAACTTGGGAATCCATCTGATACATTCCATCTGATGGCCACCGGGTATGATCATTGTGAACCCCTCAAATTCCTCTGTCGGGATCCCTCACCTCTGTTGATGTCCTGTACCGTCCCTCGGAGGTGGTGTCCTGTCATCGAATTTCATGGGGAAGTTCGGTCTCGGGGTGAACTTGGGCTTAGGTACGAACTCCTGTAAGTCTCTAGCCCTGCTAACTGCATCCTGTAGTGAAGTAGGCTTGTAAGCCTTTGATGTCCCTGCATCGCCCTCTGTGAGGTGGTGGTCCCTTGTCATTGAATTTCGTGGGGAAGTTTGGTCTCGTGGTGAACTTGGGCTTAGGTACGCACTGTGTAGTCTCTAGCCCTCGCTTAACTGCATCTCCAGAAGTGAAGTAGGCTTGTGTTCTCACCCATCCTCAAAGTGGCTCTATAGCCCCTCTGTGAACAACATCAACTGCCCTGAGATATTCCAGACTATCATCATCTCCTCCTGAAATTTGGAGATATATGTGACCGGCCGGTCTACTGGTTTAACCGTATAAGTTCTAAAAGACATCTCGATCTCATCTCACAACCTGTGCACTACCACTCCGTGGAACCTTCAAATATAGGGTGGGACATGGGCATGACCTGCAGTGGTCATTCATGATACCACCATTCGTGTGCTTCACCCTCCAAGTGCAATGTCGACAACTTAATGGGTAACGCCTGCTCACCGAAGTGAAATGAGCTTCTGCACCTGTCAGGTGTTGCACTGACGCCCCATCTAAGTACTCTGCAGAAAGGAGCTTGCCCACCTGCGGCGTTGTAATCAGAAGCTGCGTGGGACCCCCGTTGAAGAATCTCGGCCTGTTTCCCCCCTTGAAGCTACAAAACTCAAAAAAAGTCATAGCTTCTCTCAAACCTGGATCCATGGCCTTATACTCATGGAAATAAGCTGCTAATGGCTCATCCCCGCTTCTACCTGCACTGCCTCCCAAGTGGTCCTAAGAACTTTGGCATGGTAGATCTAGGAATTTCACTATAGTCATGAGGGCGGTTCTAAGGGCCAGTCCTGGAAGTGATCACCTCAATATGAGGTTTGTGTGTGTTTCCTCATTCTTCCATCTGGGTTCTCTCTTGTCGCTTCTCCTTTCACCATGCTTACTTCCTAGAGCATAACCTGTGATTCTCAGCCTATGAACTCTCGAGTTCTCTTTTGGCCCTCTCATGATGTTCTGTATAAGTTTCTTATAAGCCTCCTTTGATCAAACCATCCTTCTATCCTCTCAATAGATTTGCATTTTTCCTGAGTGCCTCTCTCCATGTCTTTCTCTCACGCTTCTATACCTCCTCATGCTCATAAGTGATGTTCTGTATTCTTCCTCGGGCCATCAATGCCTACGCCTGGCCAAGTATCATGTTCTGATACCACTGAAGTATTCTAAGTTGCAAAAATTGGAAAGACCCTTCTAGTTTCTGCATGTTGACTCTCATCAAACACTTTGCATGCTTGGGTTTTTTGACTGCTGAAGATGAAATTTTAATGGACAATAGGGTATTTCTGCATTTTGCTTGCTGATTTGGTGGTCTTTTAGTCCCTTATACCTCCCTGAAGTGCATAATGTGTTGTTTCATTATTAAGCAAAACCCACAAAATAATAATGAAAAAGTTCACAGTTGAAGGAGCAATTTGACTAAATAATGGCTGTAAATACCTCTAGAAATTACACAGCAGCAATAAAAGGCCTGGAATGTAATAAACATGCAATAGCAAGATAAAATAGCAGCACCTGATGGTTGTGAAGACACCTCTGCTCCAGCAATACTCAAATAGATTTATTGCATTAATTATTTGTAACTGCTGCAATACATTTAAACCCAACACTCACAGTACAGCAAATAACAAACAATGAACCTGATATACTTGTAGGCTGTCACTGTAATTTCTGAAGCGAATGTGACTATGATTGGCTGCCAAAATGTGCCCACGATTTCTGCAAGAACACCCACAAGTCGATATGGCTCTGCTGTGAGATAAATCGACTTCCTTCCTCAAGCAACAGGTATGTTCACACAGGAAATGGGTACAACAACAGACAATCTGATTTCTGGCAGTGAATATGCCCCCAAACAAAAGTGAACTCGGTCCTATGTGGTAGTAATGCACCCAACACTCTGATAACTCGTTCCCAAGCCAAGAGTTTGGCCCCAGCAACAATAATAATTCACCAAGCAAGAGAAATACGTTGCCCTAGCAGAGGAAACGACCCAGCCAAGGTACCACAACTTGGAAAAAGGTGCCAAACTCAGCAACAACAGATCACATGCAGCAGTGAATGGAGGATGATCCATTCCAAGAAGAAAAACTACTTCCACGCATAAAAAGGAATTCCTCTTTCTTCTCAGATCTGAAATGAGAATCTTCTCCGATTAATCTCCTCGAAAACACAATGCCAACTACCTGTGAATGAAAAGCTTGAATGGCTTCTCCACTCTCCCGGCTAGGACAGACATGGTTTCACCGTCGAACTGAGTTTAAATGGGTTTCCAGCTGAATCCCTCGTTTTCTCACCGAGCTCTCCTCCAAATTCAATTTCTCAAATGAATAATCAAATCCCCTTTCCAACCCTCGCTTGTCCTTTTATTCCTTCACTTTTCTTTCTCTCCATTAAAATATTCATTTAATTAATAATTGAGAAGAAATACCTCAAAGAGGGGTTTAATATTAATAAACTCAATTTTCCTAAGTTTTCACTTTATAATTTGAAAGTGACTTCACCAATATCATTTCCCTAACTCATCCGGCTAATGGTTTACGAGAAACTGTACAAACCATCACGGTACCCCGACTACCTAGGAAAAACGGGACATTCTCCCCGCCTAAATTTCTTGACCTCAAGCAACTTCAAACCCGGTAACTATAACACTTGTTCGTTTTCCCAAGTATCATCCTCCACAGGTAGACCCTGTTATTTTACCAAGTACTCCCTGATGGTCTCTATCATGGAATTTCCATCTTCGAACCTGCATGATCTCTTCGGGGCTTGTGGCCCACCGCTCCTCATCATCCCAATGGGGTGACTCTAGTGAAACAACCTCCTCAAAAGTGCCCTCCGGCCTATACCTGTTCCCATACATCTTCCACTGACTCCGAGCCACCCTTCTTAGGTTCTCCTTCAGTGCTCTCTGGATGTCTTGGCTATCCTATAACCAACCTCGAACCTAAGGAACTCTAAGGGGCCGCCGTGATGCTGCACCCAAAAATCAAGCACCCTCACAAACGCATAGTGCCTGAAAAGGGGTCATACCAATAGACATGTGAAGGTGGTGGGATAATAGTACTCCTCGAGATGTAACCATATCACCTAAGCACTTTGCTATCCTGCGATGAAGTTCCACAAATAATCTTCCACCCAAGTGTTCCCAAACTCAATCTGTCCGTCGATCGGTGGTTGGTAACTAGTACTCGAGGTCAGCCTGGTACATACCAACCTAGAAAACGCATGATAGAAACTTCCCATGAATCTGTAATTCCTGCCAGTGACGATGGCTTTAGGCCACCCAAAACGGAACATCTCCCTAAAAGATAACTCAATCACCTGCGCTGATGAGTAGTCTAAAGGAATGGTGGAGAAGTGGGCAAGCTTGGTGAGTCGGTCCATCGTGACATAGATGCAATCCTTCACTTGCATCTTCAGTAACCTGTTGAAGAAATCCTTGGGGATGCCTTCCACCCCTGATCATGAAAAGGCTATAATGATCCCACTAACGCGGTGCTCCACCTCATTCCCCGCGTAACTCCGTGACTCGAGATAAAAAGCTTCTCTAACTGGCTCTATAGGCCCCTGGGTGCCTATATGGAGTGGTAATCACCGCTTGAATACCCTCCTCTAACTTACACGACAGTATTTCTGAATTCCCCCGTCGGAGGTCACTGAGGTACATTACCACCCATATTTATGTTCTCAAACAAGTCATGTGTCTTCTTCTCTATTGGGCTCTCAGCCTCTGGGACTCTCAGACGAATATGAAAACTCGCGCATCCCTGCGTAATGTCATCCGGCTCATCAACGCTTCCATCTTCTTTCGCGGTTATGCACCTTTAGAGATACGGATTCATGCCCCAGTAACCACTCTCTTGTCATTCCTAATTCTCGCTGAACTCCATCTCCCATAGGTCCTGTAGTGTTAGTGGAGTACCTCCCTAGGAGTATAGCCATCAACCTCCAAGCACCACATTGGTGTCGGTATCTTTACCACGTAGAAGTCATCAGTGAGCATGTAGTTTCCCATGTTCAATGTCATCCGTGGAACGGACCTGGTGCAGTCTAGTGTGTTCTCCCCAGGTATGACCACTGAGAAACCCCCAAAAGACTCGGCGGAAATGCCCTTTCATTCCACTAACGAAGAGACTATAAAGTTGTGGGATGCCCCAACATCAACCAAAACTGGGTTACCATGCCCCGCATTCTCCTCAACCTCAAAATCCGGTATGCCCTGAGTGATGCTATAACCGTATTTCCATCGATGCCTACTCTGCCTCAGCTGTCGGAGAATCTTCCTTTTGTCCCTGTTCCTCTTCTTCCTTATCATCCCCGCTATCGGAAAACAACTCTATGTAGTGTGCCTTGGCCCTGCCCGCACACCCCATGAGACTGGTGCTCCATGGTTCTGCAACTCGCAATAATACAACTTCTTTCCTCCTCAAATCCCGCCTCGGTAGCATCATCCATCCTGTTTTGCCTCAGTCTAACTTTCTTGGCTTGCCCCGCCTAGCCTTCTCTCATTGATGTCCTCGTAATGTCCTCTGTGGTGGTGTCCTGCCATCGAACTTCGTAGGGAAGTCGGGCCTCGTGAGCGGCTTAGGTACTGAATTCTCGTAGAAGTTCCTAGCCTCGCTAATCAGATCCCGTGAGGAAGTAGGCTTGTGCCTTCACCTATCCTTAGGCGGAAGTTTAGTTAGCCCATTCAGGAACAACAACGGCCTCGAGATATGACCATCACCGATATCCCTAGAAATCATATATATGCATTTGCCGACCAGCCTGTTTCAACTGTATAAGCCCTAAAAGACATCTCGTGATTCTCGGGCTCACAAATCGGTGCACTGTATTTCACTGAACTCAAAGATGTGTGATAATATGGGCAAGGACCCGTGAGTGGTCATTCGCGGTACCACCAGCCCCGTGCTCACCCCTCCAAGTGCAATGTCACAACTTAATGGCATCAGTCACATGGGTTCACCGAAGTAGGTGTCGAAGCCAAGACTCAAGTCAGGTGCTGCACTTCATCATCCCATTGAAGCACGGTAAAAGTGAGCTTGCCCACCTGCAGGCGCCGTAACTGAGGCTCTGGGACCCCCGTTGAAGAATTCCTACCAAGCCCCTTTGAAGCTACAAAACTTGGCAAAATTCATAGATTCTCTCAGATCTGGATCCATGGTCTTATACTCTTGGAAATAAGCTACTAATGGCTCATCTTGCTCTACCTACCCTCCTGTACATGTCTCCGGTGGTCCTAAGAACTTTGGCATGGTAGATTTAGGAATCTCACTGTAGTCGTGTGGGCGGTTCTGAGGGTTGGTCCGGAAGTGATCACCTCAATATGAGGTTTGTGTGTGTTCTCCCTTCTTCCAAATGGCCTCTCTCTGTCGCCTTTCTTCGCCATGTTTACTCCTAGAGAAGCAACCTCGATTCTTCATGAACTCTCGAAGCCTTCGCCCTTCAAGGATGTCCTCGTATGATTTCATAATCCCTTTGATCAAACCATCGTCTCTGTCCTCTGTCATATTTGCATTTTCCCTGGAGTGCCCTCCATCTCTTCTTCTCTTTCTATACCTCATACCTGCGCCTATAAGTGATGTTCTGCAGCCCTTCCTCAGTCATCAATGTCGCCCACAGCTGGCCAAGATCATGCTCTGATACCACTGAAGTATTCTAAGTTGCAAAAATTGGAAAGACCCTTCTAGTTTTGGTGTTGGACTTTCATCAAACACTTTGCATGCTTGGGTTTTTGACTGCTGAAGATGAAATTTTAATGGACAATAGGGTATTTCTGCGTTTTGCTTGCTGATTTGGTGGTCTTTTAGTCCCTTATACCTCCCCAGTGAAATGCCTAAGGTGTTGTTTCATTATTAAGCAAAACCCATAAAATTATAATGAAAAAAGTTCACAGTTGAAGGAGCAAATTGACTAAATAATGGCTGTAAATACCTCTAGAAATTACACAGCAGCAATAAAAGGCCCGGGGAATGTAATAAACATGCAACAGCAAGATAAAATAGCAGCAATCGATGGCTGTTGTGAAGACACCTCTGCTCCAGCAATACTCAAATAGATTTATTGCATTAATTATTTGTAACTGCTGCAATACATTTAAACCCAACACTCACAGTACAGCAAATAACAAACAATGAACCTGATATACTTGTAGGCTGTCACTGTAATTTCTGAAGCGAATGTGACTATGATTGGCTGCCAAAATGTGCCCACGATTTCTGCAAGAACACCCACAAGTCGATATGGCTCTGCTGTGAGATAAATCGACTTCCTTCCTCAAGCAACAGGTATGTTCACACAGGAAATGGGTACAACAACAGACAATCTGATTTCTGGCAGTGAATATGCCCCCAAACAGCAGTGAACTCAGTCCTCTATGGTAGTAATGCGCCCAGCACTCTGATAACTCGTTCCCAAGCCAAGAGTTTGGCCACAGCAACAATAAGAATTTACCAAGCAAGAGAAATACACTGCCCTAGCAGAGGAAACGACCCAGCCAAGGTACCACAACTTGGAAAAAGGTGCCAAACTCAGCAACAACAGATCACACGCAGCAGGGAATGGAGGACGCATCCATCTCAAGAAGAAAACGCCCAATACTTCCCACGTGCCAAAAAGGAATGCCCTTTCTCTTCTCAAATCTGGAAATGAAAGTCTTCCCCGATAAATCTCCTCGAAAACACAATGCCAACTACCTGTGAATGAAAAGCTTGAATGGCTTCTCCAATCTCCCGGCTAGGACAGATGGTTTCACTGTCGAATCTGAGTGCCGAAATGGGTTTCTAGCTGAAACCCTCGTTTGCTCACCGAGCTCTTCTCCAAATTCAATTTCTCAAATGAATAATCAATAATCCCCTTTCCAACCCTCGCTTGTCCTTTTATTCCTTCACTTTTCTTTTTCTCCATTAAAATATTCATTTAATTAATAATTGGAGAGAAATACCCT
>SNQJ01S0176162.1:0-19998 GCA_010110895.2 Picea sitchensis | reverse complement strand
CTAGGGATAAAATCATAAAGTGCTAGCAATTTAGGGCTTTAGGTTTCTAACCCTAGCAAGGATACTTTCACAAATTTTTGACAAAAATCACCTTGTGAGAGGAAGAAGAACTTATGTTCCTCTCTTGGGGTTTCATAAAAAAATACGTCTAGCATAAAATAGAAAATTTACCATGAAATATTAATAGCATAAGAATAAATTGCAAAAAATTCACTTACTTCATCCAAGAAACCATGAGATGAAACCCTAATTGCATAAACTCCTATCCAAAATCAGCAAAAACCACCCACAAGTGACCTTCCAAGCATAGCACATGAGAAAGAAATACCCGATGACCCTAAAAGGGAAAAAAATTCATAAGTAAAGTCTCTCAAGTGAGAGAATTGTGATTATCAAAATGAAAATAGGATTTTCCTTTTTATATTAGGTAACCCTAACATAGTTTGTCCACATATCATGTCAATAATAAAATATGAGCGGGGTCGACCCCTTTTTTTTTTCTCCAACATAATGCCAAAATAAAAAATAAACATCAATGGAGCCCTAAAAGGATGACGCCATGCTCCAAATGTGTAACATCAAGCTCAAAAAAAGGTGATGCCATGCATCCAAGGTGAAACTTTGGGCCTCCAAAGGCCAAGTGGCATTCTACAAAGTGAAAGAGTGTGAGGCGAGGTGTCTCCTTACCCAAAATCATGTCAATCATATCCAGAACCATACCATCCATCAAACTCTATCCAAGAAGATGGTGTCAAAGGCCATAGGGTGACATCAAGGGCCTCCCAAGGCCACGTCCAAGTCTGAGAAAGTTGCAATAATATCTTTGAGTGAGTACAAAGGCATGCTACTAGAACGTCCTCCATCCTCTGTGTACTAAATACATGAGGTACTCTTCCTAGATTGTGGGATTTTAATCCCATATGTGTGGCATAATGACAAGAACTACTCAAACCAAGCCCATATGTCTATCATCCAAGGTTTTGAAAAAGTGAGAGCAATTCTCTGAGGGCGGTGAGTCATTGGATGACCCACTACTCTCCATCACATGTGCCAAAATCTTGTAATAAAGGAACAACATCATGGGTACAATCCCAAGACATCCCTCAAGAACCATGTCAGGGCCATCCAAAACAAGCCAAAGTATAAAACAAGATTAACCAAAGTTCTTAAGAGAAATTAATCCTTAAAACATGCAAAGTAAGTTGTAACTTAAGACATAATCCATGTAAGATAATCGACCTCAACATCCCCTTCAAGCATCACATCAACCCAGGACCCCACGCAAGTTGCCAAGTTTAAGTATTGGAGGGCCTTCATCCAACCCTACTAGGCATGCCACCTAGATAGAAAATAAAATTCCCAGGTATAGGGACAAGTCCCAAGAGTGAAAAGGGAAAGTAAAAAACCATCAAGAGTAAGTGTGAAAGTGATATGGTTTCAAGGCTTACTTCATGGCTTGTGGTGTTAATCCATCTCTATGAGTGCCTTTATGGAGGGTGTGCTTGCTCTTGAGTTACCCCATATTTGTGTGCCACCTTTTTCCAAACCATTTTTTTTCCTTTCTATAGTCCATGCTTTCATTTATATTTGTAAATTTGTGGGTCCCCTTTTATATAGGGTTTCAAGTGATAGAATTAATTTTTTGGGAACGAGGCAAGCAATGAAAGATTGGAGATCAAGTTGGATCGAATTTTGGTAGTCTTTCTTTGATATGTTCACTTTATTTTTTGGCATCATTTTCTTATTCTTTTATAGCAGCTATGAACAACCTCTGAGCCTTTATCCCCTCTTCTCATGAGAGAATGGACCATAGCCGAATTTTAGGATATGTGAAAGGATTTAAGATGGAAGGTGTTAAGTATGGTTGGGAATGGAACATTACCCTTGGGAGGGCCCCCAATATTACCCCTTTTCCCTGGGGGGATGAAAACATGTGACTAAGGAACAAAAGCTAACCACCAAAGTGAAACAAGGAAACTGACAAAATTTCCCAAACTAGTAATCCATTATCCAACTTCAACCAAATATCCTCATCCACATGCTCGACAAGTTAAGCACAACACTTTGCATGAAAGAAGGACTAACATGCCTCATGGTGACAATGGATTACCATCTCGCATACTCTAGGTTGCTTGAATGTGATGAAACTTGGTTGATTTGTGTTGGGAGGAAGATGAGGGGTGCTGCTAGGATAACATTTGTGTACATGTTGATCATCATCATCATCATCATGGTGTAAATCATGTTCTCCATTGCAGACCTCGAGACATGATATCCTCTAGTTACCCCTAGGCATGGGGGATAACATGATATATCAATAATAGGAAAATCATCATCTTAATCAACAGTGGAATCACCCACAATTTTATTCATCTTTTCATTACCCAAGAGAACATGTTCGATATCTGTGTTGTCAACAATTTTCAAATCATCATTGCTAATGGTGGTTCCATGAAATGTGGGGGACATTGTGACATGTGTGCCTAAAAATTGGTCATTACCACCTGAAATATCATATGTTTTCTATTGACATGAGTGGTTGCGACTTTTCCTCGGCGTTGAATGGTTGTAAACACTTGCTCCCATCACCATGGATTTCAAGGATTTAACCATGTGCTTCCAATAGGATGGACAATAGTATTGGTTCCAAGGCATCATGATAGCCTCCTTTGAGATCATTAGTTCCCACCGAATGGAGAAAAAACTCAAAAAAGGTCACTATGTAATTATTTCACAACTCCATGCCATTCAATCCGTTGAGACCCCCTCCCCTACAGTTCATCCTGACATCCAGTCTCTTCTCTCCAAACACCAATATATTTTTGACAAACCAAAAGGAATTCCCCCTTCCCATGGCACCCATGATCATTCCATTCTCCTTGTCCCTGGAAATCTTCCTCCCAATGTTCATCCTTATCATCACCCCTTTACCCAAAAGAATAAAATTGAGAAAATTGTTCAAGAATTTCTAGCAACGGGTGTTATCCATCCTATTACTAGCCCTTATTATTATCCTATTGTCATGGTACTCAAGAAAGAAGAAACATGGCGCATGTGACATGATTTTGGAGCCATCAACAATATTACCATCAAAGATAAATTCCCCATTCATATCATTGATTACCTTTTGGATGAGTTGAGTGGTCCTCATTTCTTTACCAAACTTGATCTACAATCTGGCTACCACCAGATACATATGAAAGAAGCCGATATTCCCAAAACTACCTTTCAAATTCATGAGGGCCATTATGATTTCTTGGTATGCCTTTTTTCTTGTGTAACGCCCCATCCAACTTTCAAAGGCTCATGAATTATGTCTTCAACCCCTTCCTCTGTCATTTTTTTTAGTTTTCTTTGATGATATCCTCATCTATAGTAAAACTTGGCAAGCTCATATGGCCCATGTGGATAATGTACTACACTTATTGTCTCAACACAAAATCTTCGTCAAACAATCTAAATGTGCTTTTGGAGCTATCGAAGTTTAATACCTAGGCCATATTGTTGGATATAATGGTGTTCGGGTGGATCCTTAGAAAATCACAACTATTAAGGATTGAACCTGTCATAAAACTCTTAAAATTTTGTGAGGTTTCATGCATTTAACATGCTACTATCGCAAGTTTGTTCAACATTATGGAAAAATTTCAACTCCCCTCACTGTTCTCCTTAAAAAGAGTGCTTTCAGTTGGACTCGAGTAGAAGATCAATCCTTTCAAGACTTGAAAGAAGCCATGTGCTCAAATCTTGTTTTGGTACGCCTATCTCACCAAAATTTTTGCACGGAGGTGCTTTAGAGGGAAAGGGTGGGGTAGTACTCATGCAATATTGTCGACCTTTGGATTTCACTAGTAAACAACTATCTGAGTGAAACTTGGACAAATCCACCCATGAAAAGAAAATGTTGACAGCTGGATTTGCATGTAGTGGATCTCTGGTGTACTTATTTGTTGGGGCAACACTTCCAAATTAAAATTGATCATGGTAGCCTCAAGTTTTTTAGAAACAAATAATTTCATCCCCTCGAGCAATGAAATGGGTGACCAATATTTTTGGATATAATTATGAGAGATCATTTACATGAGAGGAAAAGAAAATGTGGTTGTTGATGCTCTTTCGAGAAAATATGAATAAAGGGTCCTTCTTTTCCCTCTCTCTTTCATTGTCATGATTGGTTATAAGTTGTCTTTTAGGGAAGGTTCAAGACCCAAAACTTTCTATCCATATCCAACAATTGTAACAAGATCCTCGAGACTCTCTAGGATACTCTTAGCAAAATGAGGATATTTGTTATAAAGGTCACATGTACTTAACAAAACAGTCGAACCTTAAATCCATTATGATCTCCAAACTTCATGCTTCCTGTGAGTTGGGCATTTAGGTTTCTGAAACATGAGCGGGTCAAGCCGTTCTTTTTTGGGAAAGGCATGAAGCATGAACATTTTTTCACCTTTGTGGCGAATGTGATTCATGTCAATCCATAGGGAGAAACCGTGAAATCTATGCACCTCCAACCTCCTCCTGGCTGGCTACTATATGGATGAATATTTCTATGGAATTCATTTGTTGGATTACCCAAATCAGGCAATCAATCAATCATCATGGTTTCCGTCGTTAAGCCTTTCCAAATATGCTCCTTTTTATGCCCTCAACAATCGTTCATTGCATCCATAGTGACTCAATTTTTCATGGATAACATCTTCAAACTCCATGGCATGCCTCCATGTATTTTCTTATTTGTGATCAAATTTCACTATCAAGTTTTAAGAAAGAATTGTTCAGACTCTAGGGAACCCAATTGCATCTGACATAGCCCTATCATCCCAAGTTGATAGTCAACTTAGAGTAGTCAACAAGTGCTTAGAGCATATTTGGGATTTCTTCGTAATAAGGCAAATAAAATCAATGGGCTCAATGGTTACCACTATATGAATGGTGGTACAACACATCTTACCATTAAGCTTCACTCACATGACTCCTTTGAAGTGGTCTAAGGGTCAAAATCTACCTTTTGTCCTCTCCTACCTGCCATGTGTGTCCAAGGTTTAGGGGCCGATGAAAACACACTTACAGTCGAGGAGCTACCATTCTCTGTTCCCTCAAAGTAAATTTGGTCATGGATCATAATCTCATGAAGAAACAAGCAAATCGAGGTCATTCATAATGGAAATTTGTTGAAGGGGACCCGAGGGTGTTTCTTCATGCAATATAAGAAAACTTCAATCAAAGCATAACAAAGTCAGAAACTTGCTGCCAAGTTTTATGGTCCTGCTCTAGTCCTCAAGTGCATGGGGCTCGTCACCTACAAGTTAGCTCTCCCTAGTCCCTCTAAGCTCCATCCTATTTTTTCATGTTTCTTGCTTAAACAAAGTGATTGGAACCAAATTAATAGGACACAAAATGAGTCTCCTTGGATGGGATGAAGAAGAAGGTTCCATTTGGTTTCAACCTCAATCAATCTTGGACCACCATGAGCATCAACTCCATCATAGCACCATCAAGGAAGTTTTTAGTTGATTGGAAGGATACACATGGGAAGATGCCACATGGGATCGACTACCATTCTGTAATTTTCCCATCTCCACTTCATGTAGGGACAAGGTTGTTTTTCAAGGGGAAGCTGCGTTAGGGACCTAACCTGCATAACCTCAGAGGGTAGAATAATATGGTTTCTATTTAATAAAGATCGGCATTAGTAAATAAGGCCTATGCAATATTGGAAACATCTAATGTAAGAGACTTAATAGAAGCTTCACTTCTGAAATATCTTCATCTAGAATGTTCTTTAAAAGATAGAAATAGTATAAATAAGGGTAGGAGGCATGAAAAAATTGTGTCTTGAGAATTATTTTGTAATTGAGTTATGCTCTATTGGAGTTTTCCCCCTCAAAAACACTGATGAACGCAGTTTTCTATCAATAAAAATATCATTTATAATATTATTGTTCTTTATGTTCTATTGTTTCTATTGATATTCTTTATAATAATTCTATTTCTGCTTTGTATAATACATCTAAAACCCTACAGTGTTGCAAGGCCTTTACTCTCCTACACTAAAGATATCGTATGTTTGAAAAATACATTATATTTTATCCATAAATAAATCCCCATAACACACGACAAAAATCATGTTTTGGGTTGAACTTGACTTACCAAAACTTGTTCAAACGACTATTATGCTTGAAACATAGCCATTTATAATGAAAAACAAATTTAAATTCATAAATGTTGTAAAACAATACAATTTCCAATCTCGATACTAAGTATAATATGAGAGAATAAATTAAAATGAAATACAATTTCAATCTTAATACTAAGTATAATATGATAGAATAAATTAAATAATTTTAATATTGAAAGAAAACAAAGACAAAGATCTCTTAAATCCTTGATAAATGGGGTGCAAGCACTATGCATGGTGGTTGATTGTGGGAGCACACCTAATTTTGATTGAATATCCTAAAGTGAATAAAACACCTTTTGGATATTAATGGTTGAGTGAAGGACCACATATCTATTTTCGCTTGAATATCCTAAAACTTTTTTTTTACTGAAATTAATTGCCAAACTATGTGCAGCTGTAAAGTTGAACTGAGCTACTTCGGGTAACTGTTTTTGGAAGGAATCATGCCCTTTATACATATTTAGAGTGGAACATGCACTCCCTTGAAGTAGTACCCCATTATAAGCCTTCAAACATCATTGCAATTGACCACATATAATTAGCTTGGGTTCTCTATAAACCATAATAATAACATTAGCAATGATAATTTAAAATAAACATAATCATTCATGATTTAAAACATGATTTATAATATAATATAATTTACTATAGAAAAGGATACGATCCATGAAGTAATGTATAGTTTTTCCTATTATAATATTATTATTTTTAAAGAGAGAGTTGCAACTTAGTTGAAGGTTTTATTTTTATTTATTTATTTATTTATTATGAGTGCAGGTTATTATTATTTTTAAATTTATTCATATTAAACACGATTATCAAAATAAATTTAATATTTTAAAGAGTTAAAATGATTATATTAATTTATATTATTATTATTGGTATAATTGTATATAAAAATTGTCTTTATAAAGTTTAGAATAAGATATTCACAGTTTGAGAAATAATGGTGATATCATCTTGCTAGGAGACTTTAATTTGGATTAGCTATTATCTTAAATAGCGATTCCAACCCTAATATTTTATTGGTTAGACAAGAACCTTGTTTAGCTAATAGATACAAAGAGAAATTTGGAAGACTTGATAGAGAATTTATATGGTGAGCTAATCAAGCTTTGCAATTCTCAGGATCTAATCATTTGTAATGGTCTAATGAAGTGGTCAAAATCTAACCCAGTGACTTGTATCCATGGGTTGGGAAGTAGTGTTGTGGACTATGTGATATCGTATATCCATGTTTACAACCAAATAGTCAATTTTGATGTTTTAAACGACCATGAGCCTAACTTTGATCATAGACCTTTAGCCTAACTCTAAACTTTACTATGCACAAAAACCCCCTTGAAGATAATTGTGGTAACCAAGAGGCATCTGCACTTTTGACAAAAATAAAGCTCATCTCTTTTTAAAGGACTTAAACACTAAATTAAATCTTCTATCATATAAAAACAATATTAGAGACACACCTATCGTAATTTTACAACAATCCTCTTTACCTCCATAAAAAAATCTCTATTGAAGTGTTGTGTAAAAACAAGAATAGAATTTTCAACCCTTGGTATGATGTGAGTGTAAAATTGCTATAAAACCCATTAGGGATAATGCGTGAGTGAGTCTTTTGAAATATGATAAGATTAATAGATACAAATCTCTAATTAAAAAGAAAAAAAGGCACTATATAAATAGAAGAGACTCTTTTTTTGTGCCTTTCTAAGCTAGATCCAAATAAATCTTGGAGGAAAATTTTGATTCATGAGGCCAAAAAAATGCTATGGTTGTAGTGAGATAGATTCCTGCAACAAAATCTTTACAGTCTCATTGTGTCACGGACAAAATTCTAAGTTTCTGGAAGATGATGTTTTCTATAAAGGAAATAAAAGTTTGGGGTTGATGACTTCAAATGGGAAAGCTAGGACATTAGGGACTACACATTGAACACACATGCATACTAAGAGGGGTGAATTGGTCAATGTGGACTATTATAGCTTTTTCTTCTCACAGGGTTGTGAGTTCAAAACATGTTGAACATGTGGAACAATCAAATCCCATGAATTACAATGGACCTGAGAGACACCCAGGATGTTTGTATTTAGATTTTTGTATAATTGATATGAATATCATATTAATATAAATATATGTGAAATAGTATATTCCCAGCATCAACTGATTTTTTCCAGCACCAACTCCTCGAGAGGAGTACCAACTCTTAGAGGCAAGACCCAAATTGTTGATAGAACCCAGTTTATCCAATTAGAGTTTATTCAACTCTAGTATTATTGATCCATTATAGAATCAAGTCAGTCTCATTATCAGAGGTATATCATAAAAACACTCATCACTTCATTTCATCTTCTCTCAGTAATTCACACCTTCTTAAACATCTTTTCTTTGATATCTCCAGCACATCTTTAGTTCTTCTTCTCTATGATATTCATGGACCTCAGGTCCAGATCCGTCTCTTCACTTATCAAGCCACGCTTCATACACAAGAATAGTTTCAAGTGAACCAGTGGTAGCCTATGGCACCTTTACCAATCACTAAGTCTAAATTGTCACCTATATTTGTATTATTCATTTAGGATATTAGTAATATATCCTCAGTGATGACTAATGAGTTAGTTAAGATTGCCTAACCTAGTCATCATGCATGATATTGGGATCTAGAGAAAATCTCTCTATAAGGTGGCATCACCATTGAACTATAAATATGTAACATTGGAGTGAATACATTGAGTGTTGGCTAGTGAGCCTTTTTCCTCCATGTTGTTGTTCATGTCTATATTTTATCACCAATCATGGTTTTATTTATAGTGGTTGTAAGCAAAACTTGTTTAAGTTATTGAGCCGACATGTGAAATAACCAACTTGTTCATTAACAACTTTTGGGACCACTTGAGATCATCATTTTGGGTCTTCAATGTTACACATGGCATCCCCTTTCCTTTCACATATCAATCCTGATCATGGATCAATTTCCTTCATCTCGGTCTTAGCGGTCATCGATCTTCCTTCAAATAATGTTCCTTGCTGAGTGTGGCGTAGAGACCAAAGGAAGCAACAATTTAAGTGGCCTTATTACATTACGTGCTTTCGAATTTCTTTACCATATGACCAATGGTGTTGACTAGATGTTAGGCAAGGCGGCACGCGAGCTTATCAATTCAGCGACCATGATTCAATCTCGGGGTAAGGATGGGCTGATTTTGAGGTTCGAGTCTTCGTGACTTCAAACCTTTCAAATATCGAATGCGATGTCGTCCGAACAGTCCCGGACCGGTTCACATTATATCACGAAACTGGATCAATGGTCATATTAGATCCTTACATATATCCTTTCATTTCCTTACTCGGCAATAGGACTTAATCAAGCATTGATGTGGATGGCCACCATTTACTCCAGTTCTTCGGACTATTATTCTTACGCTATCCTTCCATTGTATTTTGATCAATGATGGGTTACCAATGAACATCCGGATTGGTCAACTCCTTGGTCTGGACTTTGGATATTTTGGGTCTGGCCTTTTTCCTCCATATGTCCAATCTTTGAATGACCAGCAGCGCGTGTCCCTCGCGATCAATGGTGAGATCCTTTCTCATCGGGCTTCAAAATTCTTAGAGCATCAACTTTGTTTGTAGTATGATCAAGGTTAGGAATACTCAGAAATGATATTTTAGATCGAGCGACTTATGCGCCCGAGACTTATTGATTTCAAATAGACCGCAGTTCCATTTTCCTCCGAATTGATCACCTGTTGTGTAAGTCATCAGCGGTGGGGAATATGCGTGGGATTAATGTTTCCGCTTACGCTATCCTTCGCTGTAGTAGATCGATGATCAAGAATTCTCCGTGATATTTCCAATCCGGATATTGTATCCGCGGGACTACAATATTAATTGAGACTTTGGGAAAGTGTTGGTGGTATATCTCCCAAAGAAAATCTCCTGGAGTGACGTAAGTTGCTTACATCACTTGATGATCCCGCGAGCATAGTAGCTTCCGTGTCACTCGATTCATGATTTACTGCATTACACGAAATTACGATTCAACTTGACACTTGTGGATTTCTAATAATGCGTACCGATAATGTCGTTGTTGACGTAGACTATTGACATGGTATGTCAATGTAGATGTCGATGTGACACATGTTCTTCTCTTGAATCTAACAATTGTCCGACTTACGGTCACGTATCTCGGATCAATGACTAAGAGACTTGGACCATCGCCGGGACGATACTTTTTTAACATTAGGTTAGGTGGTAAAACTCGAAGCAATTCTCAGTGATGTAGCTTTCTTACGTCAATTGTTTACATGGCATGAGTCAATTTCCTCTTGAAATTTGCCATCATTTGATTATGCCATGTGTCTTTTATGACATGGTATTCCATGCATCCTTGCTGACAAGGTTCACTAACGTGGATATCCCACACATCCTTACTGACATGGTCTACCAACTGTCCTTGCTGACGTGGTCTTCCACACGTCCTTACTGACGTGGTCTGTTGATCAACAACCGATCAAGTCATCGTTATGTCCTCAAATCCAATGGTCCTTATTCTAGCCAGTTTGTGGGCTTTGGTTATTTCAAATCTCAAACTGACGGAGCATTAAGTTCCTCACATATTTAGACCATAAGTGAAGGATGTTCATTCGATCAAGATCTTGAATCGACGGCTCGATCTGTCTGATTAGCTTCTCTTCTAGCTTATCTTGTCCTTCCACTTAGGATGATCCAACGGTACGTGGAAGTTCGCATGAATGAGATCTCGGATCTTACCTCATATCCTATCCTTCCACTCGAAAATGTCGGCAATTAATGAGAACTTCGGGTTTTAGTCGGCGGTGATTATTTGGATAGTCAAACTTTCAACCTTTTTACCTTGCTTATCCTATCCTTCCAATCAAATTGATCAGGTGAGTGAATATTCTCGAAGGAGATCCACGATCAAGGATGATTGTGGAACCACAACTTCTGATTTATTTAACTCGACACCTAAAATCCACAATTTGAAGTTGCATTGTTGGCGAGTCAACCACAATCATCGATCTTCGAAGCCATAAGATTAGATGGTTCTAACTAATTGTGGAGTTAAGGACTAGCCCGATATTTAATTCTCCTTTCGATCTACACAATTCATCCCTATTGTTGATATGGTGTGAGATGGTACATCCCTACGGTCGTTGAAATCTAGCTTAATCTCATCATTTGTTAGATCAACCACAATTAAGTAGATCTTTGGAACTATAAGATCGGCGATCTGAATCAATCGCGAGTTGGAACTAGTGGAGTCTTTTAATTCTGTTTCTTATCTCTGTAATTTATCCCTACCATAGATTTTATTAGATTGCACATCCTTGGTCTTGATTTGTTCTGCGTTTCATCGCACCATACCTATTGAGTTTCAACACACCATATCTTTTTGAGCCAGTCTCTGCTGAACTGCTAAGCCTCCTGAGCTTTATCATAGGAACATTGTTGATCCTACCATGATCAACAATATCGAGAACCTATTTCATATTGTTAAACTGTTATCGCATTGCAATGCACTTTTCCTTCTAAGATTTGGTCTCATATTGTTCCTCCTCCTCCCACAGGCTTGTGCTTTTGATCTCTGGATATTGTTTGACATCTTCTACTGATTGATATACTATTGAGATCAGTGACAATATCATCTCTAGTAGTTCATCATTAACATCAGATTATCACATGCGACTTTTGACATCAATGACAATATGTCCAACACTACTCAGCTGAAATATTAAAATTTGGAAGACCTATTTTGATCCCTCACATATACAAGCTCTTCGATTGCTTGAGTCGGGTAGGGTTTCCCCTCAAACCTTGAATCAAAGCCTCATTGTACCTATTTTTTTTAAGAAAGTGGGGATATAAGAAATCATCTAATTATGGGACCATTGTGATTAGCCCATTTTATCCTAGTTATATGGAAGTATTTTGGAAATGAAGATAAGCATATGGCTAGAAGCCATGAAAAAAGAGCTAAGGTCGGCGATTTTTAGAGGTTATCATTCAACTATGGAGCACCTTATCATTCTTAGGATCATTTCAAAGGAGTGTTGAAATAATAATCTCCTTTGTTTTTACTTTAGGAAAGTTTGATAGCAGGACCAACCTTTGGAATAGGTTAGAAAAGCTAAAATTTCCCTATGGGTTGAAGTGATGCGGTAGGTTGTATGAGAACATTATTGTCAGTTTTAAGAACAATGAGGGTTGTGTAAAGAGTGCGCAATACAAGGTTGTCCCCTATCCCTACCCTTTTTTGGCATATACGGTGACAAGTTAGAAGATTGTTTGGGTAGCGGGTTGTGTTGGACCAACTCTTTCCGTTATAGTAATCATCATTCTTCTCATCGTTAGATGATATTGTTCTTATGGAAAGAATTCCTCGTGTAGTAAAGTATCTTAGAATCCTCAAGAACTTCTTCTCCGGTATAGGTATCACTAATGAACACTAAAAAATGAAGGTTATGATCATTAAAACCAATAAGATCATCTATGATAATTTTGTATATGACAATAATATCTTGGAGGGAGTGCCTTCATTACAAGTATCTTAGATTGATATTCATCACAATCAATTGGAACTATGACATTGAGAAAATGATAAATGGAGGGTGCAAATATTATTATGTGCTTGAAAATAATTGTAATTTAGGAGACCTTTGGCTATGGAATAAGAAAATATCATCTTTGAGACTCTTATCCTCCTGTTATCTTATGTGGATGTGAAGTTTGGGGATGAAATATCTCGAGAATCTTGGAGAAAGATAGAGCATATTCAAAAGAATTTTATAACTTGTATTCTCAAAATTAGGAAATACACCCTATCTATCCTCCTCATGAAGCAATTCTCCCCCATTGAGCATAGCTGAAGTTAGATGCCAATGTAAAGAACAAGATAAAGGAACATGGATAACAAGGGCTCCCCCAAAATTGCTTGATTCTGTAAAATCCTGTGACTCAAGCGAGATGGCATAATAATGGCAAGTCTTATTAAATCGTTTGAGAATAAAATAAGAAGTAATTATGCAAAATATAGATGATATTAAGAATATTGTACAATCTAAATTTAAGGAAAATCTATGATTGCAATAAAAGATTAGAGGATAAAAGAAAATTAAGATATTATGAGATGGTAACATTAATTAATGACTAATAAATATTTCAAGATATAAAGAAGGGGTAACATTGATTAATGATAGATGAGCGTGGACTAAGTCCTTGACTTTCTTTTCCTGGGTAGTGGCTGAATCGATTAGGGTTTGACGCGCTCTGAGGCAGGTCGGTCATACATGTAGCAAGTCGAGGCCAGGAGGAGCCGCGCCCCTCCCTCCCCCATTGCGTTCTTCAGTAAACTGGTCACAGCCTGCTCGAAGAAGACACCTCAAGTAGAATCCTCGAGCTTTGTAAAGCGTTTGGAGGCCATCCCCGAAATTTGCCTCCCACGGGAACAACCAATGAAAGTAGCAAATCTCTCTCGAGGAAGCGAGAGGTTTAGTGGTCAGTTCATGGGGCTGGCCTTCCACGAGAACAATAGATAAGCTGGATTGAGAGGCCGGAGACCGTTAACAAAACGATTAATGACCTGTTACTCCGATTTAGCGAAGAGCTTCACATCTTTGAGTTCACCATTTCCAGGAGGGCCGGGACCTAATCTTCGAGCTTGACCCCTTACTTCATGGGCGCTGAGAACTCTCACTTGAACATTTGGACCCCAAATTCCGATCCGATACAGAAGTCCCAAGGGCGTCCCGGTTTGGAGTGATCCCAAGCCTCCCCCATCAACTACTGGAACTCTGCATGCGCTGCAAGCAATAGGGAGCGGACTTCGGCCACTATGTCGACAAAGCGGAACCCAAAAGGTCCGGTATTCTTTGTGCCAGAATCTGCGTTGAATTTGATCTAGAAGTAGGACTGCCGGAAGCATTCAATCTGAAGGTGGGTGATTGGCAACACCAGCAAAAACTAGATTACGAGCATTTTCCATTTAAATGTAGAAAATGTCATGACTATGGCCATTTCCAGAGGAACTGTCCCAAGGCAGCGGGGAGAAAGGGGGAGGGATGGCAGCAGCCCCGGAAAGGAAGAACGAAATCTAGAGGTCCTCAAACAAATAACCCAACCCCGATCCAAAGCATTCCAGGATCCCAGGGCAACACCAACAGCTTCAAAGATTTGGAAAGCGAAGGGGAAACTCGCCCACATTCAGCGGCTGATCAAAGGCTGAGAAGAGCAAAGAACAGTGGGGAACATAAAATGCGGCTGGGCCGAGGACTATGGGGGGACTCAGGCACGGGAGGGACAAGAAAAACCCACCACAAGGAATGAAGCCGGACCAAGGGCAATGAAGAAGAGCTCTCTTCCAGGAAACAGCTTGAAGGACAAGTGAGCACAGGACTCCCCTACGGCGACCAGCGGAGAAATCAAAAGGCGGAAAGAGAAAATGAATCATACAAAAATATCCTCAAAGGTGCCCAGCCAACTCTCGAGCAGGTATTCGATGTGCGGCAGACAAGGAAACATGCAAAGGTCTCCCATGGAGGTCGACCCCCACCTAAAAGTACTCAATGAAATTTACATCCTGGAACTGTAGGGGTCTTTGCAGCAAGATAAAAGAAGAAGCTATAGGAAGTCTCATCAAATCCACAGAGCGGACATCCTACTCATCCAGGAAACTAAAATGAGTCAACAAGATTCATTAAAATTCTTAAAAAATGCATGGAGAAGCGGCCAAGGTGTAGCTGACAATGCGAGGGGCACATCAGGAGGGCTCTGCACCATGTGGAGGCATACAAATTTGACACCCTTTACTCTCAGAAACCATGCCCCGGACATACGCCTTTACTCCACAAAGATTCCGGGCATTCGGTAAGTCTTTTTAATATTTATGTACCTCAACACATTGTTGAAAAAAAGATTCTGGCACTCTCTCGAGAGATTTCTTATCGGCGGATCTAGAAAATGTTATCTTAGGAGGTGACTTAAGCGTAACCCCTCTAATTTGAGGAAAAAGAAGTGAATTATTGTAGGGACCACACTTGAGAATGGAGTGGAGGACTGTATAAACAGGAACTTATGGACATAATAAAACCCACAAAGAGGCTACACATGGACAAACAAAGAAGCGGAGTCAGGGACACATAGCGACCCGATCTTGGCCAGTTCTTAGTCGCGAGTTCTTTTTGACGCAGCCTCAACCTCTTAATCCTCCCTAATAGCACCTATGATCATAAACCAATCACGCTGGAAATCAAAAAAAGAGTTAAACCAAGGGCCCATCCTTCAGATTCAACCCGTCATGGATTCAAGACAAAGACTTCCGAAGCATAGTGATCAAAGTATGGACCACAAAAATTAAGGGATCTGCCTTTCATGTTTGGGAAGAAAAGCTAAGCGTCTCAAAACTGAGCTTCAAAAGCTTGGGCCAGAGCAAACCCTAATAATCCCATTCTGGTCGCCTAGAAAGCCAGCAACTGACTTGAACATCACCCGACGAGTTGGAGGAGCAAAGAATTACCCAGTGAGGACATCATCGAGGAGAACAGCTACCGACTCAATGCTTTCATTCGCGAGAGGAGGAAAAGCTTCTGGAGGCGGAAATCCCGTAGCCTCTGGCTTCAAAAAGGTGACAAAAATACAACTTTTCTCCATAAACAAGCGGAAGCTCGAAATCTTTTTAAGGCCGTGACACAAATCCAAGTCCAAATATCCACGGTCCTAGATCCGGAGAGGAACATTCAAAAGCGACCGCCGACACTCAAAGTCTTTTGCTCTGAGAAATTGGTAAAAACAAAGCATAGACCTCCGCCCATCCCTCTCAACGGTCCCAACTCTCACCAGATGATGTCAATGCAAACTCACAGAAGAAATACTTGTGACAAAAGAAATCAAAGAGGCACCCGATCAAATGCACCGGGACAAAGCCCGGGCCCGGATGGATTCTGGCAAAAGGTTCTACTCGACAATCTTTGGGAAATTATCAAATCTGATCTAACTAAAATGATAAAAAAATCACACGAACCAAGTCAAAAGTTGGGAGGGAGGTACCAATTCGTACTTCGGCCCTCATTCCCAAAAGGAGAAAGAGGCGCTTAATTTCAGCGGTTGAGACCTATTTCCTTATTGCAGCACCAGCTACAAGAAATTCTAACAAGGTCATTGCCAATAGAACGAAAAACATCCTTCCTTCAATTTGTTACGGAAAATCAAGGATTCATTAAAGGCAGGCAAATTGCAGATAATATAGTCCTCATCCAAGAATCCCTCCATACAAGCCTCAACAAGAAGGACAAAGGTGGAAGTCAATGAGCTTCGGTTAGCTAATGCCTTTTGATAGAGTTAATCACAATTTTCTCTTTGTTGTAATGGAAAAGTTTGGATTTGACGACATCTTTGTGAATTGGATAAGGCACGTATCCGGCACAATACGGATTTGCCCCATGGTAAAATGGAAGAGCAACTAGTTTTCAAGGCATCGATTTGCGTCGGTACGCCTATAAGCCTCTGCTATATGCAATCCAAGCATCAGTCCTAAGCTATCAGTTTGAGCAAGCCAGAATCAGCAGTAACCTCAAAGGTCTCCAAATAGCTCAAGGCGTGAAAGAAATAAACCATGCCCAATTAGTAGATGACACATTGCTCTGGGAGGCAAGCGACCTAGTAGCAAAGAGTTCCAAAGAGCGAGGAAAAAGCATGCTACACTTGTTCTGGAAGTGAGATCAACGGCAAAAGTAAAAATTCACCGGCTGGGTGTCCCTTGCAGAGATCTGGTATCTCGAGTATAGCTCAAGGCGTGAAAGAAATAAACCATGCCCAATTCGCCGATGACACATTGCTCCTAGGAGGGGCAAGCAGCCTAGTAGCAAAGAAGTTCAAAGACGAGCTTGACGCCTACACTTCAGTTTCTGGAAGTGAGATCAGCCTTGGCAAAAGTAAAATTTACAGCTGGAACATCACCCCCCTTGAGATGCGAAGTATCTCCAGAATTCTGGGCATGGAAGGGCACACAATTTGGGACTCGTTCACCTACTTGGGCGTCCCCATCTCTAAGACTAATCCAAAAGCCACCCATTGGAATCATCTCTTGGAGAAACTCAGGAACAGAATTTCCTCTTGGGGCGCTAATTGGCTAAACTTAGCAGGCAGAATCGTGCTCCTTAAATCTGTTTTGGCAAGTGTTCCCATCTATCGAAACTCCCTTCTTTTAGCTCTGGGATCCATTGTCACCAAATTGGAAGTGTTACAAAGGAAGTTCTTATGGGAAGGAGGCAAGCAGACTAACAAAAGAGCCCATCTCATAAGATGGGACAAAGTTTCGAAGCCCCTCTTGGAAGGAGGACTTAGTCTTAAAAATACTAAAATTCAGAACCTTGCTCTTGGTGCAAAACTGCTTTGGCGAATAATCAGTGGCAAAACGGCATGGTGCAAGGAAGCTTTGTGGAAAAAGTATTTCAGCGGGCCAAGGAGACGATGTGTGGAACGCATTCCGAAGGATCAAACGGGTTCCCCAATCTTCACCCTTTGCAGGAAGGTCAACGAACATTTCATCTCCCATCTGACCTGGGTGCCGGGAAATGGGAAACAAATCAAAATCTGGGATGACTCAGTCCTTGGAGACCCCCCTTTGAACCTAAACCAGAATCTTCAGCATTTGAAAGCTTGGATGGATGAGGAAAACCTGAGAACACTCTTCGATATCTCTGTATGGGGGACAACGAGGCACAAACAGTGGCAAGGATGGGCAGTGAGTAACTTGCCTTTGGAACTGGAACAAGATTGGGCCTCCCTAAAGATAAGCCTGCACGGGAAAGCCCCCCTCAGGAAAAGAGCGAGAGACAGAAGAGGGTGGGGAAAAGAGGCAAAACCGTACTCAACCGCGCTGGGGTACTCCACCTTGCTAAATCTTCCTCACGTCCCTCCCAACCCGGCACTTTGGAAATCTATCTGGAAATTTAAAACCATTCCCAAAATTGACTTGTTTCTCTGGACGCTTGGCCACGATAGTATCCTGACCGGCGAAAACCTCAAAAAAAAAGGATGGGCTAGGCCCTTCAGATGCCCTTTATGCCTCCAAGCGGAAGAATCTTCCTCCCACCTCCTTCTCCTTTGTTCCTTCTCAAAATAAGTCTGGACTTTGGTAGCAGGTTCGCATTTCACCTTTCCTTTGGACCTCCACTCCCTGCTTGTGGATTGGCCTACCCTCTCCCCGTTCCAAACCCAGAAGCAAAGCTTGGTCTCTACTCTCTGGAAAATTCTGCCCAGATTCATCCTGTGGGGACTATGGCTGGAGAGGAACAGCAGAATCTTCCGAGAAAAAGACAGGAAACCTCCTCAAGTGGCTGTCAGAATCAGATCTCTCTTTAAAGATTGGGCTAGCAACCACACCTTCCCTACGAACAACAGGAAGATGGACGATAAAGAAGAACAATGGTGTGCTCAATTCCATCTCCCAAACACCAATGGGATCAAATCCCCTTCCACTTCCCAGGCGTTTTGGGAGCTCAGACAAGGAAAAGAAGACTTCGACAAATGGAAAAGAGAGAGGAAATGCCACATTCTCTCTTTTGACGGGGCCTCCAAGGGCAATCCCGGACAAGCAGGTGGAGGAGGCCTCATTGAAAATCCAAATGCAGAAATTTTGTTGCGCTACGCAATTGGATTGGGAACAACCTCCAACAATCAAGCCGAGGCAATGGCGCTCTGGCAGGGTCTTTACCATGTTCAAAGAACAGGCATTCGAGATTTAATAATCATAGGGGACTCCCGAATGCTGATTCAAGCCATAGTCCTCACCAGAGCAACCCAAAACGCAAAGCTAAATAATCTAATAGCCAAAATCCGTTTACTCTTAAGGGGTTTGGATTCATTTCAAATCTAACATGTATTAAGGGAGCTCAATCATAAAGCAGACATTGAAGCCAACAAGGGAGTCGAGTTGGAGGCAGGACAGTCCCTGGTCAATGAACAACAGTCCCGGGTGGATCTTCCATGATTCTCCCAATGCCCAAAGGTGATTCAAATCCGGATACAAGGACGAGCACAGTAGAGCTCGCGTCATGTTTCATGATGGTACGTCGGATCGAGGGAATCAACTCGCACGCGTCCAAGCGATCTTCCCACCTGAGCTTGCAGGATCATAATCCCGCGCCCATACCTCTCGGGGCCAGCAAAGCAGGGGAAATGATGACGGGGGGCTCCCCAAGCATAAATTCCGACTCGCCCATTCCATTTTCGCAGATCACTAGCAGGCACGCCCAGAGCAGACGAAGACGACCCAAGGATCCGAATTCAGAGGAACCAGACATGGCCGCAAGTTCCAACCGCCCCATCCCTGTAGAAGAGCGCCTCAAGCAGTTGGATGAAAAACTGGAAAAGCTAAAGAATATGCTCCAGTTCCAGCTGGACTTCTTGGAAAACCTTGATTCTGAAGCTGGGAGGAGGATGGAGTAGTTAGAACAAGACTTATCCTTTGTCAAAATCGGGTTCACTGAAGAACTCGACAAGCTGCAGCAAGAATTGAAAAGCCCTCAAGAGAAGTTCGAGGACCGAATTGGAGATCTGGAGGACAAGTTGTCCAAGCTAAATCTTGAATGGGGAGACAGCAATGAGAAGTAAAGACCACAGAGCCGAATGCACCAGTCTGAAGCACTATAAGCATCCTAGCGTTTTGTATAGAAGCTAGGTCACTAAATAAATTTAGTATCAGTTCCTCCCCAGACTTGGGAAGCAAGTCCATCGGTTTTTAAGTATTGTATTCCTCTTTTGCAGGCAATAGCTCTGTGCAGCCATGCCTT
>SNQJ01S0176161.1:15391-35389 GCA_010110895.2 Picea sitchensis | reverse complement strand
TAGAAGTGTGGACTACTCTATTATAAGAGTGTTGTATATAGATCAGATTTTCATCCCAGGTCTTCTAATGCTTCTGATTGTAACCCCTCAAAATATGCACCAAAGTCATGTTGACTACTTCCATATGCCCATCTGTCTGTGAATGGAATGTTTTGGACCTCTTCAATTTAGTGTCCATATTCTCCCATAATGTACTCCAAAATACACTAATAAATTCGGTATCCCTACATGAGATTATGTTCCTTGGTATCCCAAAGTGCATCCAGAACTGTTCAAAGAAATTGTTTGTTGCTTCTTTTCCATCGATGGTATTTTTACAAGGCATGAGAATTCCCATTTTGTTGAACCTGTCAACTACAACAAATACATAGTCATGTCCCTTCTTGGTAGTTGGTAAATCTCCAACAAAATCCATGGAAATACTTTCCCAAGGTCGAGTGCGTATAGGTAAGGGATGTTATAGATATTGCTTCCTCTTATTGGGCTTGATGGTACAACAAAGTATATATTCTCTAATATATTGTGCTACATCTTCTTGCATTCTAGTCTAGTACACATACCTCTGTAAGTTGGAAACTGTGTTCCCAACATCAAAATGTCTTGCAACCTTTGAGCTATGAGATTCTCTGATAAGTTGCAATCATTCACCTTTAGGAACACAAAGCTTATCGAGCTTGTAGAGTAGACCATTCTGGAAATGATAGTCAGCCTTGTTTTCACCTTATTCTATATGAATTTTTCCTTGCAACTGCTGAAACACCTCTTTGAAGTCCTCATCTTCTTTGTATGCCTCTCTTTATGTGTCATGGGTAAAAGGCTCCATGTGCATCAAATTTCCCAAAGATGTAATGTTGGATGTGGGTGGTTGTGAAAGCATGTTTTCCAACTTATTTTTTCTACCCTTCTTATACTTTATGAACAAATCAAATTGACGTAAAAAAAACCATCCACTTGTAATGCCTAGTTTGTTCTAGCTTACTCTGGACCTGCAAATACTATAGTGGCTTGTGATTTGTGTGGACTATGGTGTCCTTTCCCATCATATAGTGATTCCACTTTTTGACAGCTTGTACCAAGGCATAAAAATCCTTGTTGTAGGTAGGGTAGTTGAGAACTACTCCATTAAATACTTCATAATTATAGCATACGGTCCTTCCTCCCTACATCAATATTGCTCCCATGACATACCCACTTGCATCTGTTTCCACTTAAAAGGGTTTATGCAAGTTTTGTAGTGTGAGAAATCGTGCTTGACTTATCTTTATTTTTATCTAATCAAAGGCCTTGTGTTGATTTTTCCCCCACTAGGAACTCTCACCACTGGTTCTTATGGCATTGAGTGGTGCATATAACGCTGAAAATGAAGCTATGAACTTCTGCAAATACTGTGTTTCCCCCAAAAAAATCCCAACTTCAGTGAAATTTGTAGGAACTAGACATTTCATGATGGTCTCCATATTCATGTGATCTATCTTGAGCTCCCCTCCACCGATCACATACCCCAAATACACCAAATATTGTTGAGAAAACTTGCATTTATTGAGATTGGTCAATAGTTGGTGCTTATTCAAAGTCTCTAAAACATGCATAAGATGTGATAGGTGCTCCTCCCAGGTAACATTATAAACCAATATATCACCCAAATAGACAATAACAAATGAATCTAGATAAGGGCATAAAACATCATTCATTAGTCTCATAAATGTAGTCGGTGCATTGCATAAACCGAATGGCATAACCAACCACTCATACAAACCTTGCCTTGCCTTGAAGGAAATCTTCCAAGTATCATCTTCTTTGACTTGTACCTGGTGATATCCTGATTTCAAATCCATCTTAGTGAAGTACTTGGCATGCTACAGTTGGTCCAACAGATTATTGATCCTTGGTACAGGGTAACGATTCTTCAGTGTAATCTTATTCAATGCCTTGTAATAAATACACATCATCCAAGTTCCATCCTTCTTTGGAACAATTATGATGGGTGACCCAAAAGGTGAGGTAATTTGTTGAATCACACCTTACTCCAACAACTGCTATAATTACTTCTTCACTCCATTCGCTTCTATAACATAATATCTATATAATCAAATATTCGACAATGGGGAGTCTAGAAATAACTATATTTCATGCTCCACATCCCTCTTCGGTGGTATCCCTTTAAGATCCTTGAAAACCCCTCTATATTCCTCTAGAAACTCCTCAAACTAATGTTTCTTCTCTTTAGTACACTCATCTATGGATTCCTTCACTCTCATTGACTCACCATCAAATTGATATTCTCTTAATAAAAGAAAAACATATTTCTTACTAGAACTAATCAACTTCTTGGCTTGGTCGGAACTTACCAGTGAGCACTTTGACTTGTTTTTATGCATGTTGATGATGTAGGACTTCACATCCTTGATCACTCAATACTAGTTGGATCTCTGCATGAATATCACATCCCTCATATACATGTAAGGGATTCCAAACACTTCTCCACATACATCAAGTGGAACTACATCCAATTCCACTTCATCAATAAAATCAACACTTATAACAAATTTAACCTTACATGGTTTTGTTACCTTTATCTTTGTATCGTTGTTTACCCAACCCAATGGATAGGGGATAGAATGATCGTGAACCTCCAATCTAAGCTTGCTAACCAAATCCACTGCTATGAGATTAGCTTGTGAACCATAATCGAACAAAGCATATATCTTGGTCTTCTTGACTTGAATGTGGAAAAGCTTGGTCATCTCCTTCTCTTCCTGGTGATGAAGGCTACTCAGATTCACCTCCTTCTGCACAAATGTGTAGACAATATTTTCATCCACATCCAAGCTACTTTCAACATGATGGCTTGAATTTTTGGCTAAAAGGTAATTTTTCTTTCCGTCCTTATTGTAGTTCTTCGGGTTCAACTCTGTATGCAATTTCCAAAATATTTCCTCGGTGTGGCCATCAATGTTGCCATGATTGCAATGGTTGTTGGGATCTTTGCACTAATGTGTAGTGGTTGTTGTATTCTTATATTTCTCCCCTTTCCACTTCTTCTTCCCCTCCTTGGAAGCTTCTTGGTTCTCTTTATGCTTCGAACCACTTGGATGCCCCTTATTTTGGCCTATGTCTTCTAGATATTGTACCCACACACATGCCTCATACATTGTCATTGGATTGAAGAGAATCACATACCATAGATGATTGTGTAATCCCCCTAGATACTTGAGGAGTACATCTGGGTTCTTGGGAGAGATACCCAGCATGATGGCCATATTTATGAACTTAGTGGTGTACTCCCGTATACTCTGCCCCTACCTCTTCCTGAAGTGATGCCACCAGATACATTGGTCCTCTACATACCTAATAGAGTAGAATTGGGACTTGATGAGGGTTTTGAAGTCTTCCCACCTAGTTACTGGTGGATCACCCTCCAGCCTAAGTGTTTTCATATGGATTTCCCACTAGGTTAAACCATGGACCTCTAATTTCAATCTATCGAATGAAATATTCTACTCTTAATCTATATGGTGAATGTTAAAATAAACTTCCAGTTGTTTCAACCAATGATTCATTTTTAATGCATCAATATCACCTTGGTATTGGCTTTATGTCCACTTTTGCTTCCATCTTGAATAGGGGATTGTGAAGGGTTCTCGACACTTGAACTCCGCTTCTCTTTCTAAAAAAAAATCCGCAAATCCTTTCCTCAGTCTTCTTGATCTCCCGATTTTCCCTCCTATCTGATATCTAAGTTAGAGCCTCCATTATCTCTGGATGGTCTAAGCTTTCTTTCTATAGTCTCCATGAGGAGGTTCATATTGTGACTGATGTCATAAACTTGCGCTTCCAAACTCTCAAGCCTCTCCTCTGTTGGATCTTGAGGGTTGTTATGAACGTACTCATCCACCATGGGTAGGGTTTCTATGACTTCTCTTTAAGTCGATTCCTGGATACTGAAAATTCCCAAAAATACCCAAAATAAAAACATGCTCTGATACCAAAATTATTTGTAATTTGTTGTGGATATTTCATTGGAATAGTTCAACCATAACAGATCTGATAAATAAAACCGAAATCTACACTATGAAGGTTAAATTCCTTTAGATTCCAGAATATTTAGTTATTGGTTTTCTGCTTATGCATGAAATAGATAAAATGCGGAAAATAGATAACAATAAGTGCAATCACACACATTTCACAAGATAACACAAATATTTTCTCTAGGAAACCCTTACAACAGAAAACCCAACTAGAAGGTGAGGTTGCTCTGCTCTCTTTTCTCTGGTATGGAAATAATACAAGTACAAAGGAGAAGGCACTCTCTATGGATTTACCTGAGACCTATGGCCTGCTAGGCTACTACATAAAATTAATCCCCTCTTTTATGCTCTTAAATTTCCCACTCGCATTTTCTATGCTATGCAAAGGAAAAAAATACAATAACATAGAATGGAACCCCTTCTCCTCCTATTGCCTTGGTATTTAAGATAGCCCGATAGTCATCTAGGGGTAGGTTTTTAACTTCTTCAACTCTCAATTGTGGTAGGGTTTTGAACCTTATAGAATATTATTGAAATTCCTCACGTGTCTAGCCTCATATGCATGAATAACGAGGTCTGACCTGGAATCCTCTCGTACCATAGTGGTCAACGCGATAGGTCAACTTGCGGGAGGCATAATTTTTGCATACAAACTCTGAATGACACATGGTCTACATCATTGGAAAGGTTTCAGAGTGTACAAAAATGTCAAGTGGGTGGGAACAAGTTTTGGACACCATAACCCCAAAAAACATCATTTAATGCCTCAAAATGGATTTGAAAGGTTATGGACCCCAATTTTCCAAACTAGGACCTGTTGTTATAGGATAAATCGGTATATGCGAACATTAACAGATCTCCCTAGATCCACCTAGATATAGAACAAAACAGGACAGGACATGAAACTTCCCCTAAGTTACAATCATTGAATTTGTCATTGGATAAGGAATAAGTGACATACCTTTAGATATCGCTTCCTTATGTCTTTTTTGTCCCTGCTTCACTTTGGTGGCCTTGTGATATCAGATCTACAACGACACAAATCGACCAAGGTGAAAGAAACAATAATACATTCAATGAAGACCTAAACATGTGATCAAGGAGTCATGTAATAAAATAAGAGTGATTTTATGGGAAAGGGGCATGCCACTGTATTATATTAAATGAAAGTAGAAGATACAACCGGATTGCCTTGATGTCACAAGCTTCCTTTCAATGGTCCTTCATTCCAACACACACACTTGCTCCACACTTGCATGAAGAAGATCCACTATGGCTTGATGGAAAAATGGAGGCCTCAAGCATCAATTCAAAGAGGATTCCTCACACAATTCTGAACCTATTCTTTCATCAATTCTCTATTCAATGTTGCTTAACCTCTTCCTTGAGAAACCTTTCATTATATAGGAGAAGGAGAGATGGTTTAAAGGGATGAGGATGATCCCACTAAATATGAGAAGTCAGTAGGATGCCAACCATGCGAATACCAACTCATTTTCTAGAAGATCCTCTTCTAGAACCTTCGTAACCTCTTCTCCCTTTTAATCTTTGAAGCAGGTTCGTACCCTACTTATAGAGCAAACTGCGAACATCTCGCAATCCAAGTATAGAGTAGCCTGCGATAATCAGGGTTTCTCGCACCCTACAATACATGTAGCCTGCGAACTCATCTTAAAAATATGCTTTGTAGAAGAAGACAACAGTCACTTTTCTCAGGCAAAAGGTCCTTATGAGAGCCTGAACACATAACTATAGAGACATCACCAGAGTGACCAAAATAATGTGTAACAGAATGCCCCCCAAAGTATGAGGTTGGAACTCGTGACAACCGAAATACTTTGCAAAATGTGTGTGTGTGTCAGAAACAAGGATCACACCTAATTAGAAACCTGCAAACAATCAAGCATATGCAGAATATAATACCAATTCTGAAGTAGGCATTCCCATGCTCAGACCATAAATGGATGAAATCACAAATGTAGTCCATGGCCACCAATCATACACCGTGGATCCATGTCACCAAAATGCTACATAGACACCAGAAATACACTGTGGATCTATGTTAGAATACTCAGATTAGGACATAGCCACGTGACATACAATGTGGATCTATGTGTCGATACAAATCATAAATACTCCATCACAACCTAGACCAAAAAGATGAGACCAGGGGTCTTCAATCCCATCGTCTGAAAGTACAAATCTAGCCATGTGATTACATGTGTCGAAGTCAAACATGGTAGAAACCACTTGATTATCGATCATTGATGAAAACCGTTAACAAGTGCGAGGGAAATCACCATTGATGTCAATGACTCCCAAGGTACCTAAGTACAATCCGAACGAATGTGAATAAATGAGTCAAAGTCTAACACTCGACAGAATCTCTCGATCAGGGACCAATGATGTGAATCCACTATCGAAAGCGAAGAGACCTGCCATTAAGGCATGCAGGTTCTAAGGTACTAAATGATTTATAAGTCTTATTCTCATATAATGAGTTGGAGTTGACCGAAAAAGACTCGTCACAGGAGGGCCTTGATGTATCCCCCATCAATGACACAAAATAAGTAACAGATCTTTAGGGTAAGTCAATGTATGAATATGATTTGAAACAGACACGGGGAAGGCCGACACGGTAAGAATTGACAACTACAGATGGATGACTCAATGGAGGTCTTGTTTGGACTTCTCTTGAACATATGAATGACACGACAATAATCTTGGCAGCATTGACTCAAAGATGACCCAAGATATGACCTTGTAGCAAGTCAGATGAGAGACAAATGGATTTCCCAACCCAGATTCAAATGACAAACAAGGGGTGTCATGCTCAAGAGCAACGCTTACTGCCACTAATACAAATACAAAGACACATCCCTTTCCAAAAATTCCCCCCACCATTTCTGGTGAGTACCTCTTTATTTTTACACAAGCTTGAGGAGGATAACATATGCTTGTCAATGTAAGCTCATCCTTCGGATGAGTCCCTCAGAGTACATTTAACGAACCCTAGGAAGGAGTGGTTCGGTCCCATAAGGGTCTTTCGATGTTTGTTTAACGAGTCCAAATATAGAAACCTCGAGGGTTTTTCATGTTTTGAGAGTCTGAAAAACACTTAAAGAGAACTCTCCCAGTTCCTTTTTTGTAAATTAGTTCGACGAAACCGAAAAAGTGATAAACTACCGCTCATTAAATGTTTTCTTCAAATATTTTTACAAGCATGAAAAGAACAAGATCGCTCAGAAATCTTTTCATTTTTATGGAGCGTGAAAAGAGATTAAAGGATACTCCCTTATTTTCGTTGTTTTCGTGTTACCATGACGAGTACGAAAAGACGACAAAAGTATACTCGGTTACGTTCTCATGTATTTTCGAGCACGAGAACGAACGAAGACTGAGATCGAGGTTTTTCCTACAAAACCATAAAAAGGTATTCATACATATGATGGAAAAAGGGACAAAATACTCGTACACCGTCGTTCAGGCTTCTAAGTCATCTATCTGTGAAAAACCATGCTCACAAGACCACTAGGGCATTAGGTTTTTAAGCAAAATAATAAAAATAATATAAAACAATTAATGAGAAATAGTAAAAAGTGAATAAATATGGGTAAAAATCCCTTTTTACCATTTCATTGTTACTTTGTCAAAAACTTGTCCAACACACCTCTTTTCCCCAATTTGCTTCGCTTGATTGTGGGAGGTACAAGCGGTCATTTGGCAAACGGTTTTAGCCAACCAGGTAATCTCCTGATTCTTCAACTTTTTCATGGATTAAAATTGATTTTTAATGGCAAATTTTAGTGTTTGAGTCCATTTTGGGGCCGGTAGGTGCGCTCAGGCATTCTCACAGGTGAGCCATTCGGGACCTTCGAGAGCCTAAGGTTCTTGCAGGTGGGCTTCAGTTCACCTACGAGAATCTCGCGATGTATGAAACCTTCACCTGCGAGAGCCAAAAATTGGATTTCCATGCGTGTTTTTGCTCAATAAAAATTTATTCAAGAGGTTCAAACGAGTTGTTAACTTCCTTCTCATGGCTCCATTGCAGGTATTGATCATCACAATGTTGGAATGGAGGGAAAGAGAACATGAGGAGGATGATTCCATTGCCGAAAATGATCCACGTACAGTTGTTTCCCTCTGGGAATGTGGGATCTTAAAAAATTTCAGGATCCCAAGCATGAGAGCCCAACTCAGGTTGTTAGAGTACCTGGTCCACATGTGGGATGTGGATCAACATGCATTTCATGTAGGGGTCCAAACGCTCACACTAGATATTGAGGATATCTATTTTCTGACGGGGTTGTCACAACATGGATACCATGCGACTCTGACTGGAGGTAGAGGCGGTGGACTTCCTATGAGCGAGTATGTTTGCCAATATTGTGTTCCCAAGGCGGAGAGAAGCAAGGGTAAAGTTGCCATTTGGGGGGTCCAGAATCTGACCTTATGGACTATCTTGTTTACCATTACATGCATGGCCGGGAGCATGGCTCTGCACATGGCTCTCCAGAGTTATTTCCAATATGCAATAGAGTGCACAAAGCCTCGGGTTTTCAACTGGTCGGACACGGTTCTTCGCAGTATGAAGAGGAAACTGAATAAGTGCAGAAGAGGTAACTTGAAACAGTTCAGGTACGGGTCAATTTTGGTGTCATTATTCTTTGAGAGGGTCCCACTACTGCGTCTACAGGTAGATTGAGGTTTACCGGCTCCATAGGATCCGAGGATGCTGAGGTGGTGTAACCTCATGGCTCGGAACGTAGTAGGGCCTATAATCAAATATAACGATTCATTTTTTGACTGGTTGAGGCCCCAGATGCTGATGATCGACGACTATGCGTATTCCGGCTTGGATTTCTGAGGAGATCCGGATTTGGTTCTTCTTGATGATGCTCAGTGGGGTGACTTAGGTAAGAAGTACACATTTTGTTCTTTTTAAATGTTTTTTGTAAATTTTATTATATAAAATGTTTTTTATGTTTTCGATCCAAGGAATAATCAAAAAAATTCTTTTGATGACACAGATGTGGGGCTGTATCGACCTCCAGGAACATCTCCCATTCAAAGACGAGGAGAAGTGGCTCTAGTGGCAAGATGAGATGTTGAGGACTACGAGGCAATTGAACAGAATTTGGAGGGACTGGATGTAGATGTCCCGTACATCACTATTGGGGAGATCCCAAGGGGCTATCAGCGCCATACTGTGGGCGTGTCTAAGTCTCTTAGTCGACTGCTCCATAGGGTAGCCCGAGCAGTTTTATGTTACCATGAGCATCATCCGTGATGTTAAATTGTAGAAGCCATGGGCTTCGTATTTTGATATTTTAGTCGTTAGACAAAAACTTTTGTAAAAATTTTGATCGTTATATATATATATATATATATATGTAGCTTCTACCGGCTTATTTCATTTTGTATGATACATGTGATGTGTGATTGGTTTTATAAATGTCTCAGATGTTTGTCTAACACATAATTAGCTAAAGCAACAATCAATGTATTTAGACATCTAGGAATGTGTTGATATTCGATATAATCAAAATAACGTTCCAAGAGGTGAATTTGTAGATATACCCACAAAAAAGTAGGACTTCAGATAGCGTAGACATTACTTAACTGTAGCACTACTAGATCTGAATCAAGTCGTATAACCAGGTGGCAGATACCAAGCGAAATAGCATCATTCAACAATTCGATGACGGCCCTATATTTTGCGATATTATTGGTCGCATGACCAAGGAAAACACCTCATAGAATGATAAGTTCGTTTGTTGGTGCATAAATAGCCCATGCAGTAGAAGCAAGGTTATGAGTACTACAACTAACACCATCAGTGAAGCCAATGTGGGGTAGTGAAGACTCCGACATCTAGAAAGCAAGCATAATGCAAGGTAAGCGGTCGAGGGTAGAAACCAAATAACGAAAAAGCACACTAAAGTAACACACAAAAGTATGATACAATAAAATACAAGCACTCATGCACAGGTGATATAAGCATAGTAATTCTTTAAGTAAAACCCATTTATGGGTTCACTCAAAGGGATACCATCGTAGTCCACTAACTTGTAGGCTCCTTTCTCCAACACTCGTCTGACGATATAAGGACCTCGCCACATAGCCTCAAATTTTCTGGCTCCTAGAAAATCTTGATCTTGTTTATAAAGGAGAACTAGATCACCTTCAGAGAAAACGCGTGGCTTGCCATGTTTATCGTATTGGACCTTGACGCGTTTCTTCTGGGTTTCTATAACTAGGGTGGCATCACGACGGGTTTCGTCTAGTTGCATAAGATGCAACAGACGTTCTTCTTCAGTAGAAGTGTTTGGGAGAAGTTCAACGGCTAGCTTTATAGACGGTATCTCACATTCAATCAGCAAGATGGCTTCGAGACCATAAACTAACTGGAAAGGTTTAAACCTGGTAGCAGACTTGACAAATGTCAGGTAAGCCCACAATGTTGAAAACAACATCATGTGCCAACTAGTTTTGTGAATCCCTATCATTCGTCGAAGCATGATAATGAGGACTTTGTTTATTGCTTCAACCTAGCCATTGGCCTATGGGTAATAGGGTGTTGAGTTTTCATGGCGAAGGCCGAACTTTTTGGTGAGTTCTGACATCATGAAGTTTCTAAAATGGCTACCGTGATCAGTAACGATAGCTTGAGGAACACCAAACCGAGAAATCATGTGATTAAATATGAATAGTGCTACAATATTTTTGGTATTGTCGAATGTAGGCATCGCCTCGGCCCATTTCGTAAAGTAATCTACGACTACAATAATGTATCCATGCCCCCCGACTGAGTGAGGGTGAAATTTCATGAAATCGATACCCCATTTCGCAAAAGGTCCAACAGAGACTACAGGGTGTAGAGGAGCAGGGTGTGATCGTATTTTGTTGTGGTATGTTTGACAAGCGTGGCATTTTTGGACAGCGATAATACAATCATTGAATAAAGAAGGCCAAAAGTACCCAGCTTGTAAGATATTTTGGGAAGTTGCATACCCAGACATGTGACCACCACATGCTCCAGAATGGCAGTCATTCAGGGCTTTCTCAGCTTCGTCAAAAGTGAGGCATCGACGAAAAACAGAGTCAATCCCACGACGATAAAGAGTATCACCGAGGATAATATACTGACAAGATTGGTAACGTATTCGACAGCGGTCAGTGCTAGACAAATTGGGCTGGAAAGTCTGAGTTTGGATATATATAATGATATCCCCATACCAAAGGTCATCGGAACTGATCAAAAAAAGGGATTCATCGGGTAATGAATCCTCTGCTACATTTTCCGTCTCAGAACAGGGAAAGTTGCATATCAATTTGGAAAACACCAAGGATTTCTTGGACTTAGCGCGTTCGAATTCTAAGTCAAACTCCTGGAGGATTACGATCCATTTGGAGTATTTTCCCCCTAGAAATTGGCGTGTAATAATGTGTTGCATAGGGTTGCAGCTGGAAATCACAGTAGTCTTGCATAAAAGGATATAGTGTCGGAAACGTTGAACAGCTTGGACAACAGCCAAGGCTAGTTTTTCAACATGTAAATATTTGGTTTTGATAGTCGTGAGACTCCGACTAAAATAATAAATGACATGTTTGTCATGAGAATCATCCTCCTGGACTAGAACCATAGCAATGGTGTAGTCCGAGGCTACGAGATACAAGAAATAATTGTGATTGCAATCAGGTGGGAAAAGTAGTGGGGTACGGGTTAAAGTCAGTTTTAAATCTTCAAAAGCTTTGTTGGCAGGGGTATCCCATACAAAATCAGAACCTTTCTTGAGAAGTCGAGTAAATCTTAGGGTTAACTCAGCATAGTTTGGGATGAAACGACGTAGAAAGTTTGCCTTCCCTTGCAAACTTTGTAGTTGGAAAAGTGAGGAAGGAGGAGGGAGATTGAGAATCACCTCAACCTTCAAAGGATCTACCCTGATCCCTTGACGTGAAACAATAAAGCCCAAAATTCGGTCGGATTCTACACAAAAAACACATTTGTGTGGGTTTAAGCGTATACGGTAAAATCGACATCGAAGGAAAATGGCTCGGAGGTGTGTTGGATGATTGACACGGTGCATGGAATGAGCTGGTAGGTCATCGAGATATGGTTGGACAATGTGATTTATATCATGAAAGGCATAAGGCATAGCACATTGAAAAGTCACACTGGCATTCTTTAAACCAAAGGGTAGTTTCCAGTAGGTAAAAGTGCCCCAAGGACAAATAAAAGCGGTCTTGTGTTGGTCGGTGGGTACAATATTGATTTGATTATATCCAGAGAAACCATCCATCAAGGAGAATATTTCACTCCCATCACAATCGTCGACGATCTGGTCAACGAAGGGGGTGGGAAAGTTGCCTTTAGGACAAGCTTTGTTAATATCCCTATAATCAAAGTACACGCGGATCGTACCTTGTTTCTTGTTAACCAGAACAAGATTCGAAACCCAGTCAGTTAGAGCCATAGGGTAAATAAAGCCAGCTTAAAAAAGTTTCTCAACTTTGAGCTTGATAGCAGTTTCTTTACATGGGTGGACTGGACGAAGTCGTTGTTGGATGGGTTTAGCGCCTGGGTATGTCTTAATCTCGTGTACAACAATGTCGAGGTCAATACCCGACATTTCTTCATAGCTCCATGCAAAGACGTCACATAATTCTTGAAAAAGAGACTTGTAGGTGACAACTTTGTCATTGGAACATGAAGCTCCGATATGCACATTTTCAACAACTCCAGGTTTAATGGATATGTCGAGGGGGATGGTGGGTGAGATATTACTTAAGTTCCCTTTGTAGAACATATTGTGCGTAGACTCGGGAACGGTAGAAATGACGACAACGGTCGACGGAGTCCAGATCCGTTGGTAACTCTTAATGGTGTGTTGTTCCAAGAAGAGAATGGAACGATGATGTCCATCATCCCAAGGGGTGTCTTCCATGGACATAATAGACATAATCATCTCGTCTGTAGGAAAAATGACATGGAATGGATCCGGAGATAAATCCCCAAGAGAGGGAGTAGAAGGGGTTGTCTATTGAATGGCTTTATAAGTGGATTCGACCGGACTTAAAGGCATTTGGTCACCATAGCGAAGATGATCACCGGGGTTGGGTACTATCCATGAGTCATAAGATGTAGGGGTTTCTCGAACGAATGTGGAAATCATGTTTATCGAGGTGACAAACGGATGTGGAACATCGGGTGGTGGAATGGGGAAAGTACCCATCAAAGAGGAATCTTTAAGAAGACCCACACTGACGTTCTCATATCCTGGGTGAGTTTTCGCAATGAAAGGTACGTTGCTGGTACGTGTATCAGAGTTAAAGAAGGCCAATTGGTCCACCGTAATGACTTTTCTTTGATGTGGGAAACATACAACACGAAAAAGAGTGAACACAACTGCACACATGGAATCGATCCAGCTATGACCAAGTAGAAGGTTGTAATTAAGAGGAGCATCAAAGAACTCAACTTCAACGTTGATCGTTTTGCCTTCTAACGTAATAGGCAACGAAGGGAGGACACCGTAAGGCTTAAACCCGGAGCCATTAAAGTCTTTGAGCATGTTGTGTGATTCGGTTAAGGCAAGAGAGTCGATGGCTTTCCAGCAGGCAATAGACATGACACACATTGAGGCACCCTCATCAATAACTGTTCTACAAATGTTCTTGTTGAAGATAATAACTTGTATTTGAAATGCAAGTTGAGGGGGTAACCTTGGAATGTGATCTTCCAAGTCAAAAATTATTAAATTTGTATCCATAGGGTCAATTCCACCAATAGCTTTCAACAGTGCCTTCCGTTGTGTGGGACAACTCTGAAGGACTTCGAGGGCTGACATCGCGGACGATGCTTGGGCCAAATTTTCTACAATACTGTAGTTCTAGGCAGCACGCGCATGAGGATTGAAAGCAGACTTTCGAACAACACCCTTCGGGGGAGGGCGAAGAAATGTGTCTAGGCTCGGTCGTTCGAGATGAAGAGGATCGTTGGTAGGTGGAGCCGATGGAGATGGTTGGACCAAGGAAGGAGGTATTTCATCAAACTTTTATTTGGAGGGAGAATAATCTTTGGCTCGAGTGGTAAGTGTGACGTCATTCTTCTTTGAATCACCTGTACACATTAAGACATAGGATGTAGTGGAGGGGGAGGGTTGGTCGTGAATGATCAATTGGGCCTGCTATTGAGAAGGGAAGGGTTGTGACAACATGGCTGGAGTGGGTAGTTTCGGGGTCCCTTGAAGGAACTTAGTAACCTCGGCGCATCTTGGACAATCCTTAGTGTAGTGATCATCACCATAGATAAGACAAGGATATCAGGGTTTGTGCTTATCCTTATCGTCAACAGGTTGTGTTTTGGTCTTCTCAGATTATGGATTATTTTTATCCTCTGTATTCTTACCCTTCCCTTTTTGGGATTTATTCTTTCCGACAGGGGTAGTTTGAACAGATTTCACCTCAGAAGTCTTGCCGACAGGAGGAGTAGGAGACGAAGCATGTTGAACATTAGAAGCAATGGACTTGGGGTTGGTGGTAGAGGCTTGTGTGGAGTGGGGTTGGGTGTGGAAAGTTCCAATCACACCATCAGGTGCATGAGAAGCAGCAGGAGTAGTTGAAGTAGCGGTAGTAGAAGGACGAGGTGCGTCGGGGAGTAAACCGTAAAGAGTACCCATTTGTGAGTAAACGAGATCAATCTATTGAGCACGACTGATCGCTTGTTCTTCTGTGAAAACTCCACCCATGGTGATGTCATGAGCGATGTCATTCATGAATGATTTCGTGAACCACTCTGCCAGTAGATAATCAGGAAGCTCGAGTTTGATGAGACGTCGTCTCCGTCGCCACTCATGAATGTGATCAGAGATATGAGTGGCTTTGGTTTGTTTGAAAGAACTCAAAATTTTGGTTCCTTTTTCGTAACGGATTGGTAACTGGTAGTGGGTGAGGAAAGCCATGGCAAGGGTGCTAAAGTCAGTGATAAAGCCTCATGGTAATTCTATATACCACTTCGCGACGGAACCCATGAGAGTTCGTTGAAAAAGACATAATCGAATAAAGTCATCCATCAGAGAGTTGGATGAACACCAAAGGTGGAAAGTCATTACATGATTGTTCGGGTCCTCTCCTAGTTTACTGTCGAACTTAGGAATGTTGGATGGTAGTTTGGTCGGTATGAAAATCCATTGAGGAGAGTGATGGATGGGATCATTTAAATTCTAGACAGATCAGGGAGGTCCAGGGTGGCTAAGAAGGGTAACTGTCTATTCACGTGGGGGTACTGGTGACTTTGGGGAGGAAGTCCCGTAGGTATACCAGTAGGACCGTAAGCAGTTTGCATATAATGCGAAGATCCGGGCAAATTCAGTTGTTGGTGTGGAGGTACATAATTTATAGGGTTGTATTGGTTAGGGCGGTTCCCGTGAACAGGAACGTTGGGTCCAGCGTTTGAGCCACAAATGGAATTGGATGGACCTGGATATGGTTGGCCCATACTAGGGGGTATGAAAGGGCTAGCTTGAGGTTGTTTCCCCCCAGTCGATTGAGGATTATTTTGGATAATATAGTTCCAATACTGGGCCAAGGATGCAGGTATGTCCTGTCCAGAGGGTGGGGTAGGTGGGGGTTTCCCTCCAATCGGAGGTTGCGTCCCAATTGAGATTTGACCTCCAAGGTGAAATTGTCCACCAACAGGAATCTGGTAATTAGGTGTGAAAGGTTGGGTCATGCCACTAGGGTTAGTTCTTCCGATAGGGGATGGAAGAGACTCGCTGGAAGGGAGTCAAGGAAGTGTTGGAATAAAACCAGGAACAAGATGACGCCCAGAAGGAGTGGAAATGCCCAGAGTCCCGGATAGGATTTGTGTAGGAACGAGAATAGAAACATTCAACGCATGATATCCAGGGGGAAGCGTCGGGGTGAGTCTGGGCGACAACGCCATGCCAATGGGGGATTAGCTAGCCATTGTATTCCCGGTGTGGAGATTCATAGTATCTGGGACCATTGTATAATGGGCCATTTGAAGGGGGACAATCAAGATATGGTCGGTTGGCTGAGCATCCGAACCAGGAAAATAATAGGCGGTAGTAAAAGTTATCGCGTCTGGATCAGATGTTTCGAGGAGCTCGGAAGTGACATTGATATCAATGCCTGCTCCTGAGCCAAAAAGATCCCATCAAAAAATGCCCGTAGTCCAAAAAGGATCCTAACCTTCAGGGCCAGTGAAAGGTCTTGTTGGTAATCCAGAAGACTCAACAACAATTTCTCTGGATGAATTCACTCAAACAATACGTCTCACAGAGTCGAGAGGAAGTTGCAAGCCCTCTCGAGAATCTGTAATTCGAAATTTTTCTAAAGAGTCAGTTCTTTCCACTCGTGGAGTGGCAATGTCTTAGACTTCACTCTGTTGAGGAGAGCCCTCCGGTGGGTTGGTAGGCAAGGGTTGAGAACCTTCCAGATCTTTTGGGGGTAGTCCTTGCATTCTACGTGAGCGACATGGAGGGTCAATGGTGATCGAGCTAAAAACTCATGAAAGAAATTCTATGGCCAACTTCTGGAAATAAACAGCACGCGCTAGTAAAATATAGGAATCAAAACCAAGAAAACAAGACCTTCCTATTCTGAAGTCACTAGTTGGTGATGAAATCCAACGTCAAGACAAGAAGGGGTTGGGCTAAGGTGGAAAAGTTACGTTGAAGACCTTCTTAACAGACTTACACCTTGGTGCAAACTCCCACACATAATCGTGGGTATACCCTCCAAGGAGCCTGAGTGAGTCTGGCCAACGTCGATTCAAGGTACTGTGAAGACTTACCCCTCCACAGTCACCTTGTGTAAGACTCTAAGAAGATAGGCTACTAAAGTTACCACAAACAACAATGATGCCTGGGGGAACAGTCGACATTCTAATCCACATGCAAGGACATGGTATCTAGCCCAAAATCAACTTTAGAGGCTTCCACTCATCATTGTGGGTATACCTTCAAGCGACCCCCGTAATACGTGTGATCTCTACACCGGGATCAACAAATCAGGGTGAGTAACTCTGTCAATCTCAATGCGACCTCGGGTTTGACCATTGTGTGAGAAGGGCTTCCCAGGACAAAATGCTGCAAATGGAATTTGACACTCCGTATCACAAGATACTATTGTGTGTTTTGCGCTTTGGAGAGTGTGTCTCATTGCCTATTCCAAAGCTCTAGCCTAGCTAATGTTGGTGCAAAAGAGCCCTAGAAAATGTTACTAGTTGAATTTTAAAGTTGCACAATATTATTAAAGGATGTTGTTACTCAAGAGGGAGACGAAAATGAAACCGTTGTTGTGTAAGTCTTTGAACCAACAATGCGTAAATATAAATGAATGATACAAACTTTCGTTCGATGAATTCTATCTACAACAGGGAAAAATGAGTTTTCTGGAACAATGCAAACTACGATATAGAATTCTCTTTTTAAATGTAGTACCAAACAATCATTGACGATGTAAATTCACTATTCATTCTCTTTCAATATTTTTAACGCCAGTATTTTCTGAATAGATGATTGCCTAAAAGAAAAAGACATTAATTTTTTTTTTTTAGAAACCAAAAAATAGGGATGGAACTAAGAAAAGGTAAGCAACCAATGAAAATAAAATACTCAACAAACACCCAAATCGATCTTTCAATGGAGATAAAAAATAAAAAATTGACAAGGAAAAGTCTCTTCAAATGCACATGGACAAAGAATTTTCCAACCAGCAAGCAATCTAAAAAGACAATTAATCCCAACTTTTAATCCAATCAAAGACTTTTTTGACCAAACAAGCACTTAGATCTCAGAATTAGAGATTATACCCTTGTTAATAAAAGGTCAAGAAGTAAAAACTGGGAAAAATGATTAAGAAGAGTTTTCGATCTCTGAAAACTGATCAACCATAAGATTTGAAGTCAAGAAACAGTCAAACACTGGCAAAATAAGTTCTTCCCAGGTAAACAAACAAATCTAGGCATCAAAAATACAAGAAGACCTAATCCAAAAACTTTTACAAATGAGTTCGCAGTCTAGTAGTGGGGTACAATGCGAAAATTAGGAATTATCGTAGTCTAGACACTGGCAGGATGCGAGAAGGTCGCACTGGACTGAACAGTAGGGTGCGAAAATCAATGGTTCTCGCAGGCTATAGAGAGGTACAGTGCAAGAAGGTTTGTAATCAAGGAAAAAATAGAAAAGGGACAAAAAGTTTGAGTGAACTTCTAGGTCCAGAGAGTCTATATGGGTCTCCTACAGACTCAGAGACTGGTTGGCAATGAAAAAAGTAGGCTAAGAGCAAATGGCCAACAAAAAACCACAAAATGAGTCGTATCCCCAGTGGAGTCACCAATTTTGTTATAGGATAAATCGGTATATGCGAACATTAACATATCTCCCTAGATCCACCTAGATCTAGAACAAAACAGGACAGGACATGACACTTCCCCTAAGTTACAATCATCAAATTTGTCATTGGATAAGGAATAAGTGACATACCTTTAGATATTTCTTCCTTATGTCTTTGTTGTCCCTGCTTCTCTTTGGTGGCCTTGTGATATCAGATCTACAATGACACAAATCGACCAAGGTGAAAGCAACAATAATACATTCAATGAATACCTAAACATGTGATCAAGGAGTCGTGTAATAAAATAAGAGTGATTTTATGGGAAAGGGACATGCCACTGTATTATATTAAATGAAAGTAGAAGATACAACCGGATTGCCTTGATGTGGCAAGCTTCCTTTCGGTGGTCCTTCGTTCCAACACACACACTCGTTGCACACTTGCATGAAGAAGATCCACTATGGCTTGATGGAAAAATGGAGGCCTCAAGCATCAATTCAAATAGGATTCCTCACACAATTTTGAACCTATTCTTTCATCAATTCTCTATTCAATCTTGCTTAATCTCTTCCTTGAGAAACCTTTCATTATATAGGAGAATAAGAGATGGTTTAAAGGGATGAGGATGATCCCACTAAATCTGAGAAGTCAGTAGGATGCCAACCATGCGAATACCAACTCATTTTCTATAAGATCCTCTTCTAGAACCTTCATAACCTCTTCTCCCTTTTAAGCTTTGAAGTAGGTTCACACCCTACTTATAGAGCAAACTGCAAACATCTCGCAATTCAAGTATAGAGTAGCCTGCGAGAATAAGGGTTTATTGCACCCTACAATACATGTAGCTTGCGAACTCATCTTAAAAATATGCTTTGTAAAAGAAGACAACAGTCACTTTTCTCAGGCAAAAGGTCCTTATGAGAGCCTGAACACATAACTGTAGAGACATCACCAGAGTGACCAAAATAATGTGTAACACCTGCCACTAAAATGACCTTGCAAGTTGATTACTCCAAGTTTTTCCACTCTAAAAGAATTGAGATAGATGAAAAATAATAAAATGATCCAATCGAGATCAGAATGTTATAATTTTTTTTTGGTACTATGTTGCCCCAAAAAAACTCCCAACATAAGTGACATTGGTAGGAACTGACCACTTGAGGATGGCCTCCATCTTCACGTGATCTATTTTGAGTTTCCCTCCACTAATCACATACCCCAAATACACCAAGGACTACTAAGAAAACCCACATTTTCTAAGGTTAGTTGCCACTAATGCTTTTTAAGAGTCTCTAACACCTACATGACATGGATATATTCTCTTCCTAGGTAGATTTATAAGCAAACATATCATATAAATACAATTTAATCAATAAATCTAGAAAGGGACGCAAAACATCATTCACCTAGGGTGAAATCATGAAGGTGGGTTACACTTTTGCTTGTTTTATGAGAAAAAAAGTTGTATTTTCACAAGTTATTCAACTTCCGACATATAAAAGTATTTTTTTTATTTCGAATTTCACTTTACAGTAAAAAAAAAACTTGTGAAGAATTGTGTTAGCTTTCTAATGACTATTTTTCAATTTTTTTTTATCACGATTTG
>SNQJ01S0176161.1:0-15381 GCA_010110895.2 Picea sitchensis | reverse complement strand
CCATGTGTGATTATTCATTAAGGAATAATACTCCTATGTCGTGGTAGCATCCCATTAAGGTATCCCAACAACATCAACAAATTGTTGTGGATCATTTGAAATGGCATGACTAAAAAATGAGACACTAGTTATTTGTGATTGAGTATGGTGAGGTTTAGAGGCAAAGTAATTGAAATCAGTTGGCTCATAGCCATACCTATTAGGATTCTTTTGCTCATGAAAGATCCTCCTCAAACATTTTCATATCCAACTTGAAATTCTTTTTCAATATTTTTGGAAGTGATGAGGAAAGGAACAAAGAACATTTGTATACATGTATTATATGAAGAAGGACAAATAGGACTGCTCATTTGGTCCCATCACTTATATGATATTATAATCATGTAAATCACCATGTAGAAAGGTGCTCTTTACATCTATCTTGTAGACTAACCATCCTTGGGAGGCAGCAAGAGAAAGCACAAGGAATATAGAATTGATCTTGGAAATAGGGGCAAAGGTCTTGGAATAATCAATCTCTTCAACTTGTGAAAATACCTTGGCCACAACATATTCCTTATGCTTGTCAAAAGAGACCTCTACTAGATATCTAGTTCTATAGACCCATTTACAATGAATTAGATTTTGTCCCTTAGGAAGGGGAACTATATCCCATGTGTGATTATTCATCAAGGAATAATACTTCTAGGTCATGGAAACATCCAATTCATGTATCCTAATAACATCAAAAAATTGTTGTGGTTCATATGAAAGAAATGGCATGAGTAAAAAATGAGACACCAGTTGTTTGTGATTGAGTATGGTAAGGGTCTTAGGAAAAGTAATTGAAATCAATTGGCTCGTAGACATACCTATCATGCCCCTTTTGCTCACAAAATATCCTTCTCAAATGTTGTTCTTGATCAAGTTATTCCCATTTAGGTTGCTCATGTTTTGTTGGTGATGATGGTATATTTTCTTTTGGTTGATTTTCATCTTCAAAATATTCATCGTCTTCTTGTTATACAAAAACAAAATTGTTAGCATGATCTGCACCATTAGTAGCATGACAACCTGTGTGAGGAGTAGGAGATGACGTGGGGTTGAAGCACTTATCAAAATGGATAGCCCTTCAAAACAAGACATATTTATAAATATGATAAAATAACCTACATGCCTGCATATCCTCATAGTAACCGACAAATATTAGTGATTGGCTCTTCTTCTACATAGCTTTGTGTTTTTCATATGGAATTAAGCCCACGGTAGAATTCCAAATACTCCAAAAGAATAGACATTAGGCATAACATGGGTCCAAACTTCCTCTCAAGTCATATGTAGCATTTTATTATGGAATAATTCACTACTTCATCTCAGAAACACAGTGTCATGTTCTTGGACTGAATCATGCAATTTTCCATCTCTTTTAGTGTTCAGTTCTTTCTTTCAACAACGCCATTTTGCTAAGGGGTGTAGGGAACATAGTGTTGAAGTTGAATTCCATTTTCTATACAAAAATCCTTGAATGATTGATTGACATACTCCCCCCATTATCTGTGAGTAGTTTTTTAATAGAAAGAGAGGTCCGCTTCTCAACCAAATCCTTGAAGGTCTTAAAAGTAGCAAAGATCTCACTCTTATACCTAAGAAAGTACACCCAAGAGAAAAATGAGAAGTCATCAATAAAAGTGATTTCATACTTAGCCCTTGAAAATGAATGAGTAAAAAATGACATGAGATCATTATGTACCAACTCAAGAGGTGCAGTAGTACGCAAGGCCTTACCTTTAGGAAAATGATCTTAATGTTATTTGCCAAGAACACAACTTGGACAAACTTCGTCAATGCAAGAAACTTTATGAATATTGTTAATCCCTATACAAAGCCCCATGTTAATATAAAACCCATTATTAAGCACTAGAGATTGAATTATTACATTTCTAGTATCATATGTGTATGTATTCTAGAACCCTTGATTGTACCCCTTCATTATAATTGTACACTTTGTCTCCTATATATATACCAAGGAGACCTAATCTTAGGGGATCTCATCTTATCTCATCTTGTCTTATGAATTGGATATATTGTAAAATGAGGTTTCCCCCTCAAAGTGGATTGTATTCATTGACTTTTTATCATTTTTCAATCATTGCATCATAACATTTGGTATCAAGAGCATCAATCCTAGGGTTTTGTTGCTTCAAGCAAGTCATCTTGGATTTTTTTCTATAATTTTTTTATGGGACGTTTCAGATAGATAAATTTGAAGGTTACTTAGGAGATATATCAAACTACATATGGTAAAAAATGCAGGTTCTGGGTCGTTATACTTTTAGAGATATACCCTATGGAAGATAGGGTTTTTAACTCATCCTGAATTCAATTTTAAGCAAGTCATCTTGGGATTTTTGCTATAACTTTTTTTTCTCGGAGGTTTCAAACTGTGAATTTTTGTGGAGATTAAGGAGACATTTCATAGTATAGGTGGTAAAAATTTTAGCTTCTGGTTACCTATAATTTCAAAGATATATCCCATGAAAGACAAGGTTTGTGACTAATCCTAAAATTAGTTACCTTAGCATTTTCATTGTAAATTGTTTTTACTGAAGTTTCCTGAGTTGACACAGTGAAATGCATGTTCATGTGAGAGGTTTTGATGTTTCTCACAAAAAAATCTCAAATATCGTTAGGCTAAGCAAGATAAGCGGGAATGTTACCCTGTGTTTATAACCTTTACTTTTACAACCAAACCTTTATAGTTGAATCTTTGAGATTTTGAATTTCTTTTAAAATATAATTTTTTTTATGTTTTATATTACTTATATCAGCTCATGAATAAAGAATGAAATAATATAGCATTAATTCAAGAAACTTCAAAAAATGTTGAAAATAATGTAATTTGAGCAACATAATAAGTATGAAATCAAAGCATTCTTGTAGGCCAAAAATATGAGAACAAATCAACAAAAATATTTTATTAAAGAGCAATGTCAATTACAAAACAAACTATCTATATAGATACTTACAACGATCAGGAACATAGATGTCTTTAGAAGCCAAAGATGTAATAAGAGTCACACAAAGGCAACTAAATGCCAAGAAAAGAAACAAAATAACAAGATCTGATTTGAATCACTTCAAGAGACATATAACATCGTTAAGATCTGTAAAATGAACACTAATAAGCATTGAATTAAGTCAGAATTTCTAACAAGTGCAAACATGTTGCAAAGGAAATAAATAACCTTGAAGAACACCACAGGTCAATGCTACTCAATATTTCTTTGACACCTTTCAATATATCCTTATTGTCAACAAGACAATTTAGTTCTCTAGAAACTCAGAATGGAAATGAATAAGAATGATAAACTCACTTTCAAAGATTAGGCATACCTTCACACCAAATGTTTTCTCTCTCCGTCCATTTGTGACTTCTCTCCTCTTTTATCTTGGCACAAAGTAGTTGGGTAGTTCAACTACCTTTTAATTTAATTTAGTTTTTAATTTTTTGAGAGAATAAAATTGATTTTTGGTGAAGGTCACAAAAGTATTTTAATTTTTTTAACTAAAAGTAGGTGGGGCCCCACTAGACTCTTTATAAACTTTATTGCACATCAAATTTATCCTTGTAACTCCCATAATAAAAATGATCAACATATATGGTAGAAAAAATATTTCAAAATCATCGTAAACATAATTGTCATTAAAAACATTTGTGCCTCCTTTTATAAAAAAAATATGATATTTTAAGTTTTTCAAAATTAAATATCATATAATCATTGTCAGCCTGAAAACCATGCCTCTAATATCCAAAAAAAAGAACTGTCATAAACATAAAGCTAAGAAAGTTCAGGGTGCATATCTCTAAAAGAAATTTCTCTTATGCTTCATAATTTATCTTCATTGGTTTCACTTTGATCGTGCAGAAGTGGACTGAGATGTATCAGTGTCCGGGAACTCAATAGTTTTCTTCCCTTTGTCACCTGGAATTTTGGGAAGAGGAATTTTGTCATTCTTTGGGTAGGAGTGAGCAACAATAAGTGTTGAAACATGTGGCAAGGGTGCATTTTTGGGGCTAGCAGGCCAATGAGAAATGCCAAAAAGGGGTTGTACACGATTGTTTCCCATTCATGATGCATAGGCCGAAGAAGATGTTTTGGAACGTCTATAATACTTGGATGAGGTTGCAATGGAAAATTAGGAGGAGAAAATGGTTGTGGAAAAGTTGGTTTCCCACCCAAGTCCAGGAGACCAGTCTGTACAAGCTGATTAAACTCCTCAAAATCAACATCAAAATGCATTAAACCCAAGACTAGTCTTTTTCCTCTCCCTCTATTATTTCCTCTGGTGCCCTTGCTGAAGAAACTCATCTATTGTCATTTGATAAAGTCAATTAAAAAATTGAAGTAATATACAACATGTAGTAAAGACATACTTTGCAAAATTTTGTTGAATATGGTTAACAAGGCTCAAATTGTAACATAGACGATAAAGCATGCAATAGGGAAATTGAAAAGGCGAATTATTGATGGATTAGGAATGAAAAACTCATGGATAATCATCATAAACATTCTCTTCTTTATTTCAATCTCTTATTTCCATTTAAAATTCTCTCCAAGGCTTCATCATGAGAGTCATATTGAAAAGTCCTAACCCCAATGGGAGAGCCTAGAGGAAACTCTCAAGCAAGCCACCGACTATCACCTCGGTGGCCTTGCGCCACTCTTTTGACTAAAGGAAATAATATCCTAGTAAAGGGGGGGAACCCTATGGTCAAATCAAGATAGGTTATTGTATAGGAAGGGAACCCTCAAGGTTTAAGACAATTTAATGTATGCAAGTTGCTTATCAAATCAATAGGAAAAACAAGCATTTAAATGACATGCAAATTAGATGAGTGTGCTTGTATTGTGAGATATGATCAAATTACGTTGGAAAACTCAATGAAAGAGAGCATGGCATGTAAATAGATAACACTTGTTCAACATTCAATAGTTCAAAAAGACATTCCCATTAACCATATGAAGCATCTAAATATAGAATGACATTCAAGTTGTGGAAGTTTATCATTCATTGAACAATCCCATCATGCTTATGAAACAAATAAAGATGTAATCAACCCACAATTTACTTTAGAATATGTTCGTTATGAGACAATACATCACTACTGTTATAAATAAGATATTAAGGGTAACAAAATATAGATGGATATTGTGTTAGTAATCCTCAAACCATTAGCTTTCAAGTAAAACTCATCAACCACAAGATGCAATGAAAGTTTAAGGTGCATATTATTAAAAGAAACAATACTCAACCCAATTGTTATGTGTTTGATCAACAATCACCCATAACCACAATTACGAGATTATATCCAATATTTAAGTGAGATTTCATTCTATAAACAAGAGCATATTAGCACAAATGAAATAGAAGGGATTCACACTTGAGAAATTAACCCATCATTTGAATATATGCAATTAAGTGGATTGTTTAAAGAAGTTCTAACACATAAATGTATGTACTAGCAGTGAAATATTAAGTTCTTAAGTGTGTTCAAAACGTGTTTAAGGTCGATTACATAGTTGACATTAGATTTTGATCCATTCCATATGCATCAACCTCTTGCATCAAGATGAAAAATTACAAAGTGTTAGAATGCTCAACAACAATGAAAATTATCCAAATTGTTTAGCCTAAGGATTGGATCATTTCACAATTAAATGCATAGATTTGTTAGAGCCCAAGGTTACCATCACATTTATTCCCAAGCATTGCATTAGATCATTAATGTAAAGCAAGTAAATGAAAAAAAACCTTATCCACATATTTTTTAAATCATAAATTAAAGATGATCAAGTTGGTTTTGCTCCATAACCAAGGCATTTGATTAAAATTGACATCAATTCATTAGATTGGAGTGCGGTGATCATAAGAATGCCAAAACATTGATAAATTATGATGTATAGTGTGAAATCTTTACCATGGAAGCAAGTAATATGAAACCCCATGCCATCAATTCACCAATAAAAGACTTAGATCATTGGGAACTAGAGTGTTCAATCATATGAGGCATAGATTCATTTGTTTAGAGTCTTATGAATATGTGAAATTGGGAACTAGAGTGTTCAATCATATGAGGCATAGATTCATTTGTTTAGAGCCTTATGAATATGTGAAGTGCCAAATGTTGCAGGACGTTGAAGCCTTAAACAAGTATGTGAATGAAAAGAAGCTATATGAACTTAATGCGATGAAATAATATTGGTGTTTTCCAGATTATATTGTTGGTCAAGTAATCCTTATGATCGGGTTACTTGTAACAATATTGTAAATATGAAGAGTATCACCTATTATGTTAATGCCAAACACATCAACTGTGCAATTATTTTTTTCTATCAAGTGTGGAATTACTTTTTTATTCTTCCATTGTGGCCTAACAGTTTTATCATAGCCTTGTCTAACTCCATGATTATATTCCCCACATTTTCCGAGCCTGCTAAAACGCCTCTGCTGACCTGCCTGTCTCTCTGCCTCGTTCTATGGTTTATTCTCTGCAAAGCCAACCCTGATACGATTCCACATGTCCTCACTGGTCGTACGCACTCATTCTCATCTCTGTGAAACCCTAAAAACGTTCCATTCTGTTGTTGCGAGAATTCGAATCGCGCGACCACCATCTCTCCATTTTGAACCAGTGAAGCAGAGTGACCATTGCATTGTATTACTCACGCGACTTCTCACCAGTTTGGTCATGAAGGGCCCGTCTTCACGCTGGTACCAGCATGCCACTAATACCAAAAAAAAAAAAACCTACTGCCATATCAGTCGCCCTTCTATATCACTCGCCTTTTCTATATCACGTGACCTCTCACAGTCCACTATCCACATCGCCGGTCGCCTCCCATGCCCTAGAAAAAGGATCGACCAAACCTCAATTTTAAAATCTCTCTGCATAATCCGTATAAAAATCCAGTCCCGTTTTTTTGAACGTATAGTGAAGCAAAGAATGCACTAACGCTAATGTAGAGGACTTCACGATATGATGGAAGATTACTGGATAGGTTATTTGAATTGCTGCTATATACCACCGAGGTTATGTACAAATTTATGAACCTGTCGTGGGACACAATTGTTGAACTCGAGTAGACTATTCAAACTCTCCAATGATCTATGTGATTACTTTGAGGAGGTGCCACTCCTTGCTGCAAATAAACCCTAACTTTGCTGCAAACGAATAATTATCTGCAATGGTAACAAAGATTAGCATGTGTTGAATGCAACGGAAGAGTGGTGAGCTTAGACTTTAGCATGAGATACATACATTTCGCTTGAGAGTGGGTTCATGTCTACACTTTTTCCATTTTGCAGCGCGGGTTTCCCATGATGCATGTGGGATAAATTGGACTAAGTTTATAAAATGTCATGGGTATGTAAAACACTAGGACTTCTCGAGCGGTCACCCATCCCAGTATTACACTAGCATGAATGCGCTTAATTGCAGAGTTCTAATGGGATCCGATGCATTAGTGTTATGTTGTAGACATGTACATAAGACCACTAGGAAATCATTACATGATGTATGTATTTAACAAATGAAGATGGCATTACATTCCATTCCTCATCAAAAGGGTGAATATCATGGTTTATCAAAACTATAGGCTGAAAATGTTGATTCAGTGGAAAAGGTGGATGGTCACCGAGATCCACCTGGATCATTCCCCCCCGCCCTTAGGAAGTAATGGTCCCCATTGCATCAAGTTCCCTCGAGAGATATGGAAACTTCTGTTGAATCTCAACCTTGGTGAGTCGTTTTTCTTGTTGAAGTAGATGTCATGTGTGTACTTTTTCTGTGGAAGGATGTCATGAATGAGCTATATCAATGGGGGATAATGGTTGGAACCCCAAGCACACCTGAAAAGGGTCGTGGCCAATAGAGTTACGTTGAACATATGGAAGACTCTCATTATCTTCGTGTTGCTCTACAATCTTGTCGACATGCTTTTGTTGGATAGAAAGGTTATAGGTCGAGGATGTAGTGGTTGCATTGACCTTTTGTTCATCGTCTGACTAGATTGTGGAGAGGGAAAACATTGTGGTCTAAGAGATTACTTTACAACATTGTTTTTTTCAGATCGATGAAGTGGCAGTAGTTGGAGCTACCTCTGGTACCCCGTAGAGATGACCTCGTAGAGTAACAATGACACTGCAGGGTCAAGACTCATAGATAGCATAACATTTCCACATATATGGTTGTCCTAAAAGAACATCACAAAATTCAAGTGGGGCAGCATCACACATTACCTCATCCTTCAAGGGCTTGATGTCATAGGACAAGCGACATTGTTGGATGACATGGATGTATCGTCCTTGGCTCAACCATCCGATGGTGTATGGTTGGGGGTGTGGTATCATTGAAAACTTCAATCTCTTGACAACCTCAGATGAGATTAGGTTCTTCTGACTCCCGTTATCAACAATGAAATGCAGTGGGGTCCCCTTTACCCACATCTACGAGTGGAAGAGGCGCTCCCCCTCCTCAAGCTCCTTCGGTTCTTCTGGTTGTATTGTTGTGTGGTCGCGATGGTAGCAGTGGGTTCGACATCGATGATCTATTTTCCTTTATTATGCTTTGAATCAGAGTCATGTTCCAATTCTTTTTCTTTGAACTTAGCCACAAATGATTGTTTTGAGCGACATTAATCTGTGTTGTGCCAGGGGTTGTTGTGGAACTCACACCACTTTCCAGTGTCTTTCGTAGACTTCTCGTTACCCTTCTTTTCCCGTGTCTTAGACCGACTCTCTTGAGGTTGGCCTTCCTTGCTCTGTCCTTCGTTCCATGAGTTAGGGTTGTCTTTTCCATGATTCTCTTGTGGCATATTTTCAAACCCAAACCTTCGCTTACTCTGTTGCTTGAATATTTTCTCAATTTTGACTGCATATCGATAAGCAACACCCAATGAGGAGATGTCCAAGAAATCAATCTATGTTTGGATGTACATGTGTAGACCATTGTGATACTTCAAAACTAGGTGTCGCTCGAAGTCCTTGATACCCAACTTTGAGCGTAAGGCATGAAAGATGTTAGTGTACTCTGACACTGTCTAATCTCTTTTCTGACGCAAAGTTGTCCATCTTATGTATTGGTCATCATAGTTTCTGACAGGGTAGTACTCATCCTTTAGAGCATCTACAAAGGTCGCCCAAGTGGGTTCTCTCCTGAATGGTGTAGATTCATCTGCAATGTACCTCTCCCAATAACCTTCCCACCAAGCTCTAACATGGGGAAGGGATTTAAGGAGCGCGAAGGTGATCTTTTCACTGTCTGAAATTTTTTGGATGGAGTAATAACCTTCTAGTAGATTCAACAATTTTTCTAGAGCATCTACGTCTATTTGGCCTTCAAATAAGGGGATATCAAAATTGATTTGTACCTTGAAGGGTGTCACACTTGCAAAATGGATGCTTGTCGAAGATGTCTTGACTGCCGCCATCGATAGTCTTCAAAGGATCTAAGCGAATTTGTCCATCATCTTGTTCCTTTGTCGCATTAGGGATTCCTTGAGCAACGACTTGAAATGATCTCCTTCTTTGTCATCTCTCTTTTCTTCTGCCATGGGAGGTCGCTTGGGATGGCGAGAGCATTTGTCCTCAAGCAAAACTGGCTCGAGACCCAACTCTCTATACCCTGATCTTGTTGGTGACATGCTCCGAGAAATGACAAGGAGTATATTTATCTGATACCACTGATCCAGATAATGTTGAGAACGAAATGAGACAAAAACAAAAATATAGAAGAGAACACAAAAATATAGTGAAACCCAACTTATATTAATGAATAAGAGAGAGAAAAACAATGTAAAACAAAAACTAGCAAAATGGGGTAGCTTATCTCTGGAAAGAAAGAGATGTTGGCTACGCTTCATTCACAACAAGCTTTACATCACTCTCCATTGCATGCTTAAAGGGCCTCCTTCACCTCAATTATATATGAGAGAGTGAGAGGAGAACAATTCACATGATGCATGTGGGATAAATTGGACTAAGTTTATAAAATGTCATGGGCATGTAAAACACTAGGACTTCCCGAGCGGTCACCCATCCTAGTGTTATTCTAGCATGAGCGTGCTTAACTGTATAGTTCAAATTTTATCTGGTGCATTAGCGCTATGTTGTAGGCATGTACATAAGACCACTAGGAAATCATTACATGATGTTTGTAATTAACCAATGAAGATGGTATTACATTCCATTCCCCATCAAAAGGGAAAATAACATGGTTTATCAAAACTATAGGCTGGAAATGTTGATTCAGTGGAAAAGGTGGATGGCCACTGAGATCCACCTGGATCACATGAAGCCATGGACTGCAAATTTCCATGGTAGAAGATTAAAGAAGAAATATAGAGTCAGAAAGAAGACAAAGGTAAAACATTGGAATCAACCGAAGGTAAAACACATGCTCGTTACAGTGTTTCCTACTACAATATAGGAGTAAATGAAGACCTATTTAATACTTCATTTGCTTCTTGGGGAGACGCATGGCTTCTTGTCACAGGCGTGACCTCTCCCATGACATTTTGAAGAGATTTCTTTGAATATTTCAATGACAATGTAGATTTCATAGTGTATTTTGCAAACAAGTCCAGTCTCAAGCCTTCGAGATGTTGTTGATTGTAGCTTCATGAGACATCCTCCATATCATTCTTATCTAGATTGAGTTGAGACATCTTTGAGAGAGAGCCCAAGTTTTTGGTGTTCCCATGTGATGGGTGTGCGTCAGACTCTGGAATGAGTTGTGATGACATGTGGTCTCTTGTCTACTCCTCTGGACTGAGTTGAGATGACTTGAGATGGTCTCCTCCCTTGTACTCCTATGGGATGCGTTGAGTCGTCTTGAGATGGTCTCCTGCCTTGTACTCCTATGGACTTAGTTGAGTCTCCATGAGATGGTGCTCCAGTTGGTACTCTTGTGGACTCAATTGAGTGATTTGTTGAGTGTGACGTCCCTGTGGCTGAGCACAGGTGGACGCGTCCCTAGTGGTTGGGCACTAGAGGGTGAGAGAGATCCTTGCTATATTGTTTGAGAATAACACTTACTTGTAACCCTAATTATGTTGTGAAGGGTACAAGTCGGCCCCACCATATGAAAGATAATTAATATTGTGTAATGATTAATTATATTATTGATTTAATGAGGTCGGCCCTATTGTGCCAATAGACACACCTTTTGCTGTGTCAGTTCTTGTATAAATAAGAATGAATCCCCATCGTTTTTTACACACTCTCACTTGTCATCTTAGAATTTCAGCAAGCACTTGTACGACTGAAGTGCACACCTCTCTTGGGCGCTATTTTCTAGGTTTTGGTAAGCACCCTCTTGTGTGCTAAGGTCTATGGTGTAGGGGATCTTCTCTTGAGAATATAGCTAAGGATTGTTGGTTTTTTCCCTTGATTAAGAAGGTTTTTCCCAGGATATTTCTTGTATTCTTGTGCATGGTTATTTTTCTTGTGATCTTGGTTATTGCAACACTTGTGTATGGTGTTGTTGTATTGTTTATGGTTCAAAAACATGCTAGATGAAATAAACTACATGTGCATGAGCTAAGAAATTAAAATTCAACATGGTATCACAACAGAGTTTCTGATGAGACCATTGTACAAGCCATTGAAGAAGTCAGACGCCCCCTCCCCTTGCTGCAACTGCAAAAATGACTCCCCCTCTTTCTGCTAGTTTCAACACCTTCCACTGAAACATTGGGGCTAATTTTTTCATAGGAGTGTATGGCCTCCTTCAGCGCACCTCCAGAGACTCTCAGATTGCAACTCCGAGAATTTTTTATTTTTGGCCCTAGGGTTCCGTATTTTTCTACAGAATTTCAATTTTAGGGTTTATGTAGCTCATTGAAGGATTTTTCAAGATTACCAATTTTCTTCTGACTTTCAAGGCTTATTTTTAGCAATCATAAGTCCAACGAAACCTAAATTTGCTAGCCTAGCCTAGCCGTTAGGTTTCCTAGCCTAGCCATTCGGGTTCGTGGAAGAATCTACAAACCATGAGGAACAAAACTTTGGTGGAAGATAGGCTTGATGGATCAAGCAACTTCAGTTCCTAGAAGTTAAGACTACATATTACCCTGGAAGAGGATGACCTATTGAGTTTGATAGAAAATACTCTACTAGAAACAACTACCGATGAAGAGAAGGATGATTGGAAGGAAGATGACGTCAAGGAAAGGAAGATAATCATTTATTCAGTAAGAGATCCTCTACTACCTCGTATTGCTCCCTTAAAGACAACTTATGATATGTATGATGCATTGAAGAATATGTTTGAGAGTAACAACACCCTCAAATCCCTTACATTGAAGAATCAACTTCAACATATCAAGATGACAAAAGATGACACCATTGCTACCTTCTTCATGAAGATTTCAAAGATTAGAGATCATCTGGGTACCATTGGAGAAACCATATCAGACAAAGAACTTTTCTTGACTACTCTCAATGCTCTTCCAAGACATTGGGAACCATTTCTTCCTAGTATCAGTGGTAGAGCAGATCTACCAGGATTTAATTTTCTATGGACAGACTGCACCCAGGAGGAAACCAGACTTATAGCCATAGGAGTACAAGACTCCCTTCATGATGACAATCATGCTCTTGCCTTTCATACAAAGAAAGAAACAATAAATAGAAGAAGTTTCAAAAAAGAATTCAAAGACAAGAAAAGCTCATTAGCTTTAGGTCATGAACACATAAAAGACAATTCAAATATTCAGTGTTTCAGATGTGACAAGTATGGACACATTGCGAGAAATCGTCCTACCAGGAAGAAAGGAGGACAATTTGCATCCATTGTTGATGTTGATCCAGAACCACCTCATAGAGATGCAGACATAAAAAATGAAGCATTCTTCTTCATATCAACACTCTCAGGTATGGTTCCTACTGATAGTGATATTTGGTTAATTGACAATGGTTCTTTCAAACACATGACTGGATATAGAGATCATATGACAAACCTTGTTGAGAAAGAGTCTATTCTACATGTTGTACTTGGAGACAATGCCAGATATATCGTGAAAGGAGTTGGAACTCCTACTTTCCAACTAGATTCTGACATACCCCTTCAGTTGAGTGAGGTACTATATGTACCTGGGATGAAAATGAACATTGTCTCTATTTCTTCCTTAGAGGATAAAGGCTACAAGGTTACCTTCTCTGAAGGAAAAGTTCTTGCATGGCACAAGAACTCACATATGAATTTTTCCTGAGTGATTGGTGTTCGAGAAAACAACTTCTACAGATTGGTTTTCCGACCAGTCCAGGCCATGTTACATGATACTATCAGCTTGAGAGAGATATGGCATAGGAGACTTGCTAATATACATTATAGAGCCCTTCCCTCTCTTGGGAAGATGGTAAAAGGTCTTCCAGAGATACATGTTCAACATGATGGCGTTTGCAGAGGTTGTTCTCTTAGCAAGAATGTCAAGGGGTCCTTCTTGAGCAGTGACAACAGATCCAAGGGAATCTTGGACTTGATACATTCAGATGTTTGTGGACCCATGACTGTTGCTTCCTTGAATGTATATTTGTACTATGTGATCTTCATCAATGATCACTCTCAGAAGACGTGGATTTATTTCTTGAAGACCAAGTATGGAGTCCTTGTGAGATTTCAAGAGTTTAAAGCTCAGGTTGAGAACCTGACCAGGAGGAGGATCAAGGTGTTGAGATCAGATAATGGAGGAGAGTACACCTCCATGGATTTTGATATCTATATTGAGACAGGGATCAAGAGAGAGTACACCATTCCTTATAACCCTCAACAAAATGGGGTTGCAGAGAGGAAGAACATAACCATCATTGAGGCAACCAAAGCGATGATACATGATCAGAATCTACCTATGATTATGTGGGCATAAGCATCCATGACATCTGTGTATGTTCAGAATAGGAGTCCTCATCATATTCTAAAGAACATGACTCCCGAAGAAGCCTTCACCAGAGTGAAGCCTGAGGTTGGATACTTCAGGATATTTGGGTGTCCAGTATACATACATGTACCCAAGGAGAAGAGGACCAAGCTAGATCATTTAGGCAGAAAGGGTACATTTGTGGGGTACAATGAATCTTCGAAGGCTTACCGGATCTACATCCCTGTTCAGAGACAGATTGAGGTGACCAAAGATGTCACCTTTGAGGAAGATATAGCCTTTAAAATATCCAGAGAATCTCAAATGGAGATTAACAACAAGATAATACCTTCTCCCCCTTCAACATTTCAGAGGGAGACAATCATTAATCCAGTTGACCCAGGAGATAGTCATTAATTCATCACTAATTCTTGGGACTAGAAGTATGGGAGAGGACTAATGAGATTTTCCTGAGCTAAGGAAAATATATAGTGGAGATATTGAAGAAATTCAGTATGAAAGAATGCAAGTCCATGCCTACACCGATGGTGATGGATCTGAAGAAAATGAACGAGGCTTCTACTGATTCAGGAAAGATTGATCCACATCTTTACCGATAGTTGATTGGATCGTTGATGTATCTGGTTAACACCGTACCTGATATATGCTATGCAGTGAATGTACTCAGTCATTTTATGAGTTAGCCAAGATAGACTCACTGGATATTAGTGAAGCATGTGATGAGATATCTACAAGGCACAGTTGGATATGGCCTGAGATATGCCTCCGGTGTAGACATGAGACTACAGGGATATGTTGATGCAGATTGGGCAAGGAGCGCAGTGGACCAGAAGAGAACGCATGGTTGTTGTTTTACCTTGGGATCTTCCATGGTTTCTTGGTGTAGTAGGAAACATAGCTCTATGGCTTTGAGTATCGCAGAAGCAGAGTACATAGAGTTATGTGTGGCAGTCCGCGAAGCAGTGTGGTTTTGCAAGCTCCTTGCAGATTTATTTGGTCATGAGATGGATTCCACCGTTATCCATTGCGATAACCAGAGTTGTGTGAAGCTCTCAAAGAATATTGTGTTTCACGATAAATCGAAACACATTGAGATCAAATACCATTACATCAGAGATATAGTGTAGAGGAAATCAATACACGTGCAACACCTTTCTACACATGAGCATGTTACAGATGTCTTCACCAAACCGCTTGCCAGGACGAAGTTCGAGTACTTCCGTGAGAGACTTGGCCTAGTGGAGAATGCCTCCCTAACTGAGAGGGAGTATTTTGGATTGCAACTTCATGAGACATCCTCTAGATCATTCTCCTCTGGACTGAGTTGAGACATTTGTGAGAGAGAGCCCAAGTGTTGGGTGTGTTAGTAAAGTGGGTGTGCTCTTTTAACCATAGAAAATATAGCAATATTGTCACCCAACCATAGACATTAATTCCACCCCCGAGCACCTTGACCTTGACA